>JANHFF010002723.1:137500-165000 GCA_024542945.1 allo-octoploid hybrid of Carassius auratus x Cyprinus carpio | reverse complement strand
TAATAAAGCGAGTGAGGGGCTTTAAGCACCTTTTGCCTCTAAGCTCTGGCAGTTGTCCAGCTAAAATAGCAGCCAAACCCACGGCTCCTTCTGTGTCCACGGTCGAGCGCTCGTACTCCTGAAAGCGCAGCATGGCCACCAGAGCGTCCGCCTCCCTTCAGAGAGAGATGAAGCAGACAAGTGTAGCGTGAACACATATCTAACCACATGACACACACACAGAGAGACTAACAAAACACTTAACGTGCCCTAATGAATCACTGATGATGCAGGTGAGCTCAGAACATCAATGCAATTATTCCTTTTTATTATGGTGAAATTCTGAGTATGATTGATTTTCCGGCTCACTTTGAATCACCAAAAATTACACTACAAAACATTAAACTTTTAGCATTAATAATTCTCACACATTACAAAAAAAGTTTTTAAAAAAGTGAACATTTGTTTATCACAAAATTATATTATTATAAACAGTATTTGAAATATTGAAAAAAAAAAAAAAAAAAAAAAAATATATATATATATATTTTTTTTTTTTTTTGAGCGTTCCTGAAGCTCAAACAGTAGTACAAGGCACTCAGAATGCCATGATCATGGGTTTGATTCCCAGCAAAATTCACATGCATGAACTAGAAAATTAACACTTTCATTATAGCGTACATTTCTTTGAATAAAAGCATCTGCCAAATGCATAAATTGTCTGTGCACCTGCCTTTAACCATGAAATTAGTCCGTCAAATTGACCCGCCAACATAACAGTGTTTATAGAAATTTCATACACACATTTCACGAAACCTTTCAGGCATGTTCATGTCTGTAGAAAACATCCTTGGACAATTACAAAATATGTTGCAGGTCAAATTGACCCAGAAAAAAAATATAAGCATTTTTTCCTTCCATAGAAACCAATTATTAAGAAAACGTTGAGATGCAATGAAGCATGTTGCGTTCATATTTTGTGTTCATCTGTTTGCCTGTATATAGTATGAATTATCATTATGCTATACACTGAATTTGGTCCTCCAATATCTCTCGATACATTAAGTCACATTAAGTGTTTTACAGTTGAATCCTGCAAGGCTCTAATAATATAAACTACGTTTTGGAGCATGTGTGATACGGTTGAATTGTTCCAGCAGTTAGGGCAGAACAGAACATGTTAAATTGATTTCCAAGAGACTATTCTTGGCTTTTATTTTATTTTCCTTTGCGTTAGCATTCCTGTGACTCAAACAGTAGAGTACAGCTTTGGTTTTGTCAAGCTCTTGGGTTCGATGCATGGACTGATAATGAATGAACCTCGAATGCAATGTAAGTTGCTTTGGATAAACCTGTTTGTGCATGAATGTCAGATTTGATAGGAAACCTCTAATAACAACTGAGCAGTTTTCCTGCGTATTCTGGACACCCGGATCAACACCAGAACGGAGCCAGTGATCTTCAAGATACCTGACAGAGATGACTTTGTCCACGGTTTTCTTGGCCAGCTGGAAGGCGTGTGTGCCCAGAGAGTGATCCATCAGATCTGTGTGAGCGAGCAGAGCACAGACGCATCAGAGCGGCTCACGGGAGACAGCGGTTCGTGTGAGAGTTTTTACCTCTGTAGAGTTTCTTGTTGGGGTTGCAGTAGAGGTCTTTAATGGGAGCGTCTGTTTTGAGCGACTGCAGCAGAAGAGGAAACTCCTCCGGTTCAACACCCTGTTAGAGACACAGCATGCTTTAATCACGGCGCATTATCTGACAGTATATTCATATCTGATGGTCTTCACGCATATGCATGAGTTCACTCAGCTTTAGCCAAGTGCAGCATGAAGCCGGAGCCGTTTCCATCAGACTGCACTCACTATGACGGAGATGCGAGGGTTCAGGTGTTTGATGGCAGCTGCGGTTCCCGCCAGGAGCCCACAGTGTCCACCTGCAGGAACGATGACCGCGTCCAGCTTGGGCACCTGCTCGTAGATCTCCAGACCCACTGTTCCCAGACCTGCCAGATACACGGCGCTGTCGTCCCTGCGGAGGAGTGAGAGATGGATCCGTCAGACACGCCAGACGATCTGTTCAGCGCTCAGGGTTGAGATCTTTTATTAGTTAGAATAACAGTGCAGTGATGGAAACTCTGGTTTCATGATGTAGAGAGCAAAACACGATAAAAACTGGATATATTTGAGCTTATTCTTTGTATGGATTCCACTTTTACTGATGCACAGACAAACTAACCCATCTTTTCTAGTACTTACACTCACTTAAATTTTAAAGATTTTTAAAATGTTTTTGAAAGAGTCTCTTCTGCATTTATTTGATCAAAAATACAGTAAAAATTGTGAAATATTATTACAACTTAAAACAGCTGTTTTCTGTGTGAATATCTGTTAAACTGTAATTTATTTCTGTGATGTGCAGCTGTATTTTCAGCATCATTACTCCAGTCTTCAGTGTCACATGATCTTCAGAAATCATTCTAATATGATGATTTGCTGCTCGAGAAACATTTCTGATTATTATCAATGCTGAACACAGTTTATTTTTGTGGAAACTGTGATACACTTCCAAATCTACCAAATGTTTGGGGTCAGTATTTTTTTTTTTTTTTAAGAAATGAATACTTTTATTCATCAAGGACACATTAAATTGATCAAAAGTGGCAGTAAAGACATTTATAATGTTGCAAAAGATTTTTATTTCAAATAAATGCTGTTCTTCTGAACTTTCTATTCATCTGTGAATCCTGAAAAATAAAATGCATCACAGTTTCCACAAAAATATTGTGCAGCACAACTGTGTTCAACATTGATAATAATCAGAAATGTTTCTTGAGCAGCAAATCATCATATTAGAATGATTTCTGAAGATCATGTGACACTGAAGACTGGAGTAATGATGCTGAAAATACAGCTGCACATCACAGAAATACATTACAGTTTAACAGAGATTCACATAGAGAACAGCTGTTTTACATTCTAATAATATTTCACAATTTTTTACTGTATTTTTGATCAAATAAATGCAGAAGAGACTTCTTTCAAAACCATTAGCTAATCCAAATTATTCCATACATCTGACAGATAGTGTGCAGAATGAAGACCATCTCTGGCCTCTTCTGAGGTTTTTAGGGTCATGAGTCTGAACTGTAGACGTCGCTGTAGAACTCAGAGAGTAGAAGTGAATCTCATGATAAATGAGTCCAAGGTGTTGAGATAATGAAGATGCAGTCTGTCTGTCTGTGCAAACTCACCATCATGACGTCAGACTGTTGTCTACCGTGTTAGCATCCTAATATCATCATGCCTTATAGTTGCGCTTACCGTAGCTCTAATGCATGAAGATATTAAGATCATATAAACATCTGATCTAGAGCTGCTCAGATGTGAGTGTTGATGCACTCACTCCTCCAGACACAGGTATCCGTTCTCTCGGGCCAGGTGTCTGGCGTGGCTGATGGAGTCCCGGGCCGTGCTGCCGTAGGAAATAACCATAGCGCCGTAGTCTCTGTACATGCGCAGGCGCGGAGGAGAGCTGCACGCCGGCATGATGACGAACACCGGGATCCTCAGCTCCACCGCGTGAAACGCCACCGCCATCGAGAAGCTGGAGTCCGTGGCCACGATCACACCCTTCCTCTGCTGATCCTGGAGCAGCACACGGTCACACTCATGCATTCACTGCACAATATTACACTCCACGGGTCAAGAAACCAGAAATCACGGTACTGTAGTCACACAGTATCACTCAGTTTGTTTTTGTAAAATTAAACATAATTTCTTAAACAGGTGATAATAAAGCTGAGTGCTACCATGTGAATTTTTCTTGGCATATTATTATTATCAGATTTAATGTAAAACATAATATCAGTTATAGTGTATCAGTTCATATGATCATTATAATCGTTCTAATAATAGATGAAATTACACTACAAACATTCACACGTATCATTCAGTTTTATTTTTATAAAATTAAATAGAACATTTATTAAATAAACTAATAAAACTGAACACTGCTGTACTGCTGTCTAGTTTTTTGACACATATTATATTAATTATATTATCAGTTTTATTGCTTTACATTCAATCTATGATATTATATTTAGTATTATAACAATATGTGTCAAGAAACCATAAATTACATTTCAAAAATATGCACAGTATTGCTGTTTTATTAGCATTTTTACTACCTTTCTTTTTTTTGTATAAAATTAAACAATTTATTAAGCAATAAAACTGTGAATTTTAGTAGTTTCATTTCTGTTTTTCTCACACATAAATATAATAATTAATAAATATGAATATTATAATGTCAACTGGATTATAATATGTTTAATATATGATATTATGTTTAGTATTAAAATAATATATTTAAAGAAACCCGAAATTAAATGACACAAAATTGCACTGTAATGCTCAGTTTTATTATCAAATTTTTAATATATAATATTCTATTATGCCAGCAATACAGAAATTGCATTAAAAAAATCCACAGAGTACATTTAAGTATCATATTTTCTAGTTTTATAAAATTACATATCATATGTTACAAATATGATAATAAAGCTTATAATATCTCTTTTATTATCATATCTTTAATATGTGCTCTTATATTTAGTATTGTAGTAATATATGTCAAGAAGCCAAAAATAAAGTGGCTCTGAATCCTTAAGTCGCAGGTGTTTATCTGCAGGAACTTTTCTCAGAACTTCACAAACACGGGGATTTTGTCTTAATTTTTAGCACTGAATGTCTGGTTTTATCATAACTGCTCAGTCTTCTCCTGCCTCAGATGCTTTGTTTGTAATGAAGTGTGTGTGGTGTGAGGTTCTGTATGTTTGTGTTGAAGTCTGACCTGTTTGAGAGAGGACAGCAGGTACAGCGCTCCTCTCTCCTTCACTGAACCCGTGTAATGCAGAATCTCCTTCTTCAGGAAGATCTCCATGCCGTACTGCTTGGACAGTCTGGAGTACTGCGGGCAGAGGGCACACCTTCATGAGTGTCACATCAGACTGCTGCTTGTGAATCTAGCAGACGCCTCTCATGAAACCCAGCTGAGCGAGGCAGAGCAGCAGGTGTAGGCAAACCTTTCCAAACACACGCTGAACTCAATCCTTCAATCATTCCTGCTGAACTCAACATCAGTATCTGCAGTCTGAATCAGAATGAATATGCATCACCCTCCCTAAATAAATTAATATGTCACTGTTTTTGAAAATGTATTTTGATATATCGCCCTGATTAATCAATATTTATTTTGATTATTCATGGCTGATCAAGCTATTCTGTGTACTGTAGCTCGTACGCATGACAAAATTATTTCTCTGTGCCAGGTTTGAATAATAATCAACTTTTACTAAATGTAGTATTTAATGATGTTTAAAAACATTTCAAAATGCAAAGCCTAATTAAAGTACCAATGATCAGTAAATATAAAAATAAAAAATATATAAATGGTAAGTATTGATTAGTACCATAAAATCCCATTAAAATACAAAATCTTAAAAAAAAAAAGTATTAAACTAAAATAGTAATTCATTATACATTCACTGCCGTTCAGAAGTTTGTAATCAGTAAGATTTGTGAATATTTTTGAAAGAGTCTCTTCTGCTCACCAAGGCTGCATTTATTTGATCAAACATACTGTAAAAACTATTAAATATTATTACAATTTAAAACAGCTGTTTTCTGTGTGAATCCCTGTTAATCTGTAATTTATTTCTGTGATGTGCAGCTGTATTTTCAGCATCATTACTCCAGTCTTCAGTGTCACATGATCTTCAGAAATCATTCTAATATGATGATTTATGAATATTTTTTTTAAAAGAGCAGCATTTATTTAAAATATAAATCTTTTGTAACAATATACGCTGCTGTTGAAAAGTTTTTTATTTCTTTTTTTAAATAATTTAATACTTTTATTCAGCAAGGATATGTTAAATTGATACAAAAAGTGATAGTATAGACTTCTATTGTTAGAAAAAAATCTATTTTAAATAAATGAATAATTCAAAATAAATTATTGTTTTTTATTTATTTTTTAATTTTCTTTTATCATAGTTTAATTTAGTTTTGCTCCATTAAATAAAATTGTCTGAGTTATTGCGTATTTTGAGCAACAATTAACAAAACTAAATTTTATTTTTATAAATAAACCCTTTTTTATAATAATTTATCTTTCTCAAAATAAAAAAAGTGAGTTTGAGTGAGTGTGTGTGTGTGTGTGTGTGTGTGTGTGAGTGAGTGAGTGAGTGAGTGTCTGTGTGTGTGTGTGTGTGAGTGAGTGAGTGAGTGAGTGAGTGAGTGTGTGTGTGTGTGTGTGTGTGTGTGTGTGTGAGTGAGTGAGTGAGTGAGTGAGTGTGTGTGTGTGTGTGTGAGTGAGTGAGTGTGTGTGTGAGTGAGTGAGTGAGTGAGTGAGTGTCTGTGTGTGTGTGTGTGTGTGTGTGTGTGTGTGTGTGTGTGTGTGTGTGTGTGTGTGTGTGTGTGTGGTACCGTGCAGGGTGTTTTCTGAATCCCGGCCTGCTGTAGTTTGAAGGCAGCGGCGCTGATGTCCTCGAAGCGCAGATGTTCAGGAGGAGCTGTGGCTGCTGTCTTGCTCTCGCTGCTCTTCTTCACGGCTGGTTTGGGTTTGGACATTAACTGGACCTCCGGCGGTTCTGAAACGCTGGTCTCGAACACCTTCACATCTCCATTGAGATACTCCTCGGCTCCGAAGTCCTTCAGGCGTTCTGGGCAGATAAGTGTGGAGCGGCGACCCAGGCGTCCGTTCCCGATGTGTCCGTCTTTAGCACACGGGCCGCTGTGGAACGAGCAGTCAGGTTTGGAGGATCCTCTGCGCTGCTCCGCACTGTCAGAAAAACAGAGAGTAACTCTTATTTATCTCTTTCTCTTCTTTTCTGCATTTCTTCTCTATTCTATTACACCTGCCCTAGAAATACTGTGACTCTAATGACAAGTTGTCAGTTCACTCTAAATGAATAAATGTAAGCAGCAGGGTTTATAATAGTGAACTAAAACTGAAATACAGCTGTTCATTGTTAGTTCAAGTTAGCTCAGCTCCATTCAATTATATAAATAGATACGACTTTTGATTTTAATAATACATTAATAAATGTTGAAATTGACTTAATAATTGCTTTAATAAATGAATCTCATCCATGTACAGACGCTTATGTGAAGTTAATAGTATTTGAGTGTCTCTAGTCTTGTGTGTCCAGCACTGAAGTCTATTAATATCCCAGCTCTGCAGGTCTGACCTCTCGCCTCATTCCCACGTCACAGCGTCTCTCTGTTATAGACAAACACCCTCTCTGATGAACCTCAGAATAACTGGAGTAATATTTAGTAATCCTCAGTGGAGGAATGATCTTCACAAGCCTCCAGAACATCTCACATCTTCTGAGGAGCCTTTATTTCTTCATCTCTCAATCACTGCATTATATGTTTGGATCATTTACATCTCATCTCACTGAGACACATTACTGCAGATATAGAGCACAGACTCATATTTAGATCAGTTTATGTCAGTATCTGCTCTACTGTTATAAAGATCTCACTGATTCACATCACAAACAGCAGAATCTCATCATATTAATATCAGCATCTGTAGCAAATTAAGCAAATAAACCTGAGCTGTTTTTTCCTCCACATTCTCACTGCATCAGACTATATGGATCTACAGGATCAAATATGATGCTTAACATTAAACACATTTTGTCTAACATTTAAAAAACATTAAGGTTTTTTTTTTTTCGGACTATTATTTTATATATCAGGCTTTACAGGGTTATTGTCGTGCATTAATAACTTTTTTCCAGCTGTATGAAGCTCTCTCATTCTCTCTGTCTCACATGTTTACCGTGGCAGGAAGAGGAGGATGAAGGTGAGGAAGAGTCTGAGGAGGATATAGACTAAAGCCTGGAAGAGCGACAGGAAAGTGGCGTTCTCTGTGAGCTGTGGGAACGGAGGGAGAGCTGCGGATGAGGACGGTTCTGCTGGTTCTACAGGAGAAGGCCCGGGAGCTTTGGAATCGGGTTGAGGAGCATCAACCCTGTTTGCAGCTCCAGTTTGGGACCTGCTAGGTTTTTTGGGAGCGGGATCTGCTGAGGGTTTGTCCATGTGTGATGGAGATGAAGCCTGGTGTCTCCGTGTGAGTTCTGGTTCAGGTTTGGGCGTCTCAGGGGTTTTACGGGAAGGTGAGTGTGAATCAGTGGATGGAGGAACCACAGGATGGGAAGGAGAACACAGAGGAGCCGCTACATGCTGGTGAAACTCCACACCAGTCACATCACGTCTCTCAGGAGGACACTGGGACGACTCTCTAAGGGTTTCAGATCTACACGCTACGGGTTCCCACCTCTGCCAGAAGGGATCATATTCCTCGCTGTCATTAAAGCTCCTCCGTGTCTCCTGTGCCTGCAAACCGTCGTTCACAAAGTTAGCAAAAAACTGCGCTGCGAAATTCATCCTGGACTCAAACTGACATGAAATACGAAGCTCAGCAGATGCTCTCTCTATCCAGCAGTATTGTCCTCTTTCTCAGGCGTCCTCCACAACATTAGCTTACTGCTCAGGGTTATTTAAGCAGGGATTAGCCATAATCACACGCTGGAGTCTCTCCGGCCCTTCCAGCCCTCCAGGACTCCACCTACAGCTCTATTCCTGTATCAGACCCGGTTTAAACCTGCCTCTCACGTGGTATAATCAGACTCTCTAAAGGGATAGATGAGGACTTAATGCTTCCCAGAGAATAATGACCTGGGACCGTCGTCCAGAAGAAAGTGTCCTCCATAAGACCTCAAACTCTGACCTCTAGGACAGGCCAAATCCTCCTCAGACCGGATCACAGATCACCTCTGACTTCACAATCATCATTTATGATGCTCCAGACACAAATGGTGCAACCATGATATGATATATGCAATTAATATTCATTTTAGTATATACGCACTCACCATCAGTTTTTAATGTAAACCTCTCAGCACATTTAAATGATGTATAATCTCATTGCTTAACCAGATTTCTGATTTGTAAATTTTATAAAGGAAATGTGTCTGCCCATGCAGAAGTCTCCACCACAGTGCTGTTCTGTGCAGTTGCTAGGGTGCATATGTGGTTTCTAGGGTGTTGCTAGGGTGTTCTGTTGGTTGATATGATGTGCTGTGTGGTTGCTAAGTGTTGCTAGGGTTTTCTGGCTGGTTGCTAGGGTGTTTTCTGTGTGGTTGCTAGATATCGCTGGTGTTTTGGGTTGTTATTAGGGTGTTACATGGTTGTTCTGTGTCATTGCTAGGGTGGTCTATATGGTTACTAGGATTTTCTGTATGGATACTTGTGTGTTCTGTGTGGTTGTTTGGGTGTTCCTTGTTGCTAAGTATTGTTAGGGTGTTCTGTGTGGTTGCTAAGTGTTGCTAGGGTTTTCTGTATGGTTGCTAGGATGTTGCATGGTTGTTAGGGTGGTCTATGTGGTTACAATGGTGTTCTGAGTGGTTGCTAGAGTATTTTGTGTGGTTGCTAGATGTTGCTGTGATTTTCTGGGTGGTTGCTAGGGTGTTGCTAGGGTGTTCTGTGTGGTCATGTGGTTTTTCTTCCTGTCTGTTTGGTTCCTCTTTCAGTGTGCATCTATGGGATTGTTAACCTGTTCTTTGGCCCAGCAGATGAAAATGGTGTGTCTGATCACATAGTAAAGTATCAGCACACTCTCCTCAACACACATGATTTAAGGAATCCCTCATGTCTGCAGCACAAACACAACACTTACACACTTACTCCATGCTGGAGGTTTCAGCACATCACTGTCAGCTGCCCTGTTTGCTTTCAGACCCTGCTGCACAGTTAAATAACAGAAATCTCACGTAAATATTTAAATGTAATAAGACATTTTATTTTAAAACATCATGCATTAAACTCTGCCAAGAGTGTTTTCATGCATACTGCCATTATTCATCCACAGGACATGTTTTATGGAGCTTGTAATGAAATGTTTCCTTTTGCCTCTTTTTATCCGGCATGATGCAGACGAACATGTGCAGACGAGATTTACAGACGAGCTCTAACCCCAGACATCACACCTGACAGCTCCAATACATCACACAAAACAAACAAGGGCTGAAGAAGATCCCAAAGCAGGATCATTGTTGTCCATCTCCGTCCCCCTGATCACCATTCCAGGAATAAGAAAAGGATAGAAGTCCAGCCAAGAGAGAAGTCAATACCGAGACTGAGCCAAGAAATGCTTTCCAGCAGATTCAGCCCATTGACAAATATCTGGTCTTGTAAGATGTGCTCCTTTAGTGTGCGTGACGTCAAAACCCAAATGTGAATGTTGGTAGGGTGTATATGTGGTTTCTAAGGTGTTGCTAGGGTGTTCAGAGTGGTTGCTGTGTGTTGTGAGGGTATTCTGGGTGGTTTCTAAGGTGTTGCTAGGGTGTACAGAGTGGTTGCTGTGTGTTGTGAGGGTATTCTGGGTGGTTTCTAAGGTGTTGCTAGGGTGTCCAGAGTGGTTGCTGTGTGTTGTGAGGGTGTTCTGGGTGGTTTCTAAGGTGTTGCTAGGGTGTTCAGAGTGGTTGCTGTGTGTTGTGAGGGTGTTCTGGGTGGTTTCTAAGGTGTTGCTAGGGTGTCCAGAGTGGTTGCTGTGTGTTGTGAGGGTGTTCTGGGTGGTTTCTAAGGTGCTGCTAGGGTGTCCAGAGTGGTTGCTGTGTGTTGTGAGGGTGTTCTGGGTGGTTTCTAAGGTGTTGCTAGGGTGTTCAGAGTGGTTGCTGTGTGTTGTGAGGGTGTTCTGGGTGGTTTCTAAGGTGCTGCTAGGGTGTCCAGAGTGGTTGCTGTGTGATGTGAGGGTGTTCTGGTTGGTTTCTAAGGTGTTGCTAGGGTGTTCAGAGTGGTTGCTGTGTGTTGTGAGGGTGTTCTGGGTGGTTTCTAAGGTGTTGCTAGGGTGTCCAGAGTGGTTGCTGTGTGTTGTGAGGGTGTTCTGGGTGGTTTCTAAGGTGTTGCTAGGGTGTCCAGAGTGGTTGCTGTGTGTTGTGAGGGTGTTCTGGTTGGTTTCTAATGTGTTGCTAGGGTGTCCAGAGTGGTTGCTGTGTGTTGTGAGGGTGTTCTGGTTGGTTTCTAAGGTGTTGCTATGGTGTTCAGAGTGGTTGCTGTGTGTTGTGAGGGTGTTCTGGGTGGTTTCTAATGTGTTGCTAGGGTGTTCTAGTGGTTGATATGGTGTTCTGGTTGTTTCTAGGGCGTTGCTAGGGTTTTCTATGTGGTTGCTAGGATGTTGCATGGTTGCTCTGTATCGTTGTTAGGGTGGTCTGTGTGGTTATACTACTGTTCTGAGTGGTTGCTAGAGTGTTTTGTGTGGTTGATAGATGTTGCTGGGGTTTTCTGGGTGGTTGTTAGGGTGTTGCCTGGTTATGTGTGGTTGCTAGGGTGTTCTTGGTGGTTTCTATGGTGTTACTATGGTGTCCTGTGTGGTTGCAAGGGTGTTCCTTTTTGTTGCTAAGTATTCTTTTACACATTGTACGTGGTGAACTTTACCCTGCGGCTGAACTTCTGCTCAGTTTCTTCCTCTGCTGCTGCAGTCAGATTTGCACAAATTCACATTATTTCTAATTTACACGTAATGGAGGGATTCACTTTTTTTTTTTTTTTTTTTTTTCAATGGAACGTCTTTCATCTTATATATTTACCTGAAGTACCTCCTGGGATTTAAGGTAATAAGTTAAAAGTTAAGTAACACATTTGCATGTTCACGGTTCTCTGATGTTGGTTAATGGTCCCATGCAAACAAATAAAATATTTCATCTTTTTTAAGTAAGTGTTTTATTTTGATTGTTGCTGTTTTAAAATGTTTTTTTTTTTTATTTTACATTTTTTTATGATTTAATTATTAGCTTTTCATTTAACTCACAAACCCCAGTTTCAGAAACATTGATGTAATGTAACTTTCATGTTGTTAATAATAACAAAAGGAATATATTATACTCTCTCTCTCTGTCTCTCTCTCTCTCTGTGTGTGTGTGTGTGTGTGTCCTCATGTCTCATTAGTGCTGCAGACAGACGTCTCTGACCAGCTGACCACAGACACTCCAGTCTAATCCAGACAGACATGTTTACCATCATCCACTGCCTCAGGATTATCATGACTGTGTGTGTGTGTGTGTGTGAGAAAGAAAGTGACTATTTATTTTCTGCAGACACTCTAGGGATGATCATTTGCAAATACATCAGCAAAAATGTTTCTTGATGTTCAGTAATTCCTAAATGTTCATAATGATTTTTGTGTGTGTTGGATTTATTACAGAGGGACGAGTCTGTCTTTAGTACATAATCTAATTTACTCCATGCCTCTGTGTAATACTGGATTGTGATTGGTCACTAGTGTCATTCTCTGCTCTAAAGTTTATGTCTAATGTCTCTGAACTCTGATCTTTGTAGATATAGTGATTTTCTATATCTCTGTGCTGGTTTCATATCACATCACATTCTACTCATAGTACGTTCTTTTACACTCAAATTTGTGTGTGTGGATATATAGAGAGAGAGACACTTAATATATATTTTAAACCACAGGTAAAGTTATATTAGCAGAGTAATCAATGGCCCAGGACTAAACAAGCTAATAATAAAAAAAAAATATTATATTTATATTATATTATAATATTTATATTATAAATTTAATTAATAAAAAAAAATACTGAAAACTTGAAAATAAAAAGCATCAAATTAAAACAGTTACTGAGAACGTTTAGCTGCATGTCATGTGGATGTGGTGTTCAGTGAAGTAAATGTTTTGGGGGTTCATGTAAATGTTTCAGCAGAATGAGTTCATCTGATGAAAACGTGAATTGCTGGCTTCTGACTCATGAGTCACGCTCTCTGCTTGAGTTTGTGTCTTCATGTTTCTGTGTGTTTGGCTTCGGTCCTGCTGGAGAGTGTGAAGCAGACCCACCCGCTCACACACACACACACACACACTCTCACGGCCCTCCTCCTCCAGATACAGGACACTTTTGTTCTGTGTTTTCATCAGGAGTGCAGTGAATCGAGAGCGAGAGGCAGTGTGACAGAAGAGATGCTTCAGAGCTCAAGTCAAAGGTGAGTGTGAGCTTCTGCTCTTCATTCTGTTGGTTTCTCATCAGTGTTTGTGACAGACGGCACATCTCTCTCCTGCAGGTCTGTCATGGGCCGCTGGTCGACATGTGTGGCTCTTCTGATGCTCCTCATTGGTCAGATTTCCGCAGGTAAGACACCGGATTGGCTGAAGGTGAGTCAGGTTTGATAGACGACGGTCTGTAGTTTATGAGTTTGATACAAAGTTGCCTTCTTCGAGGATCATGATGGTGTTTTCAGTTGGTTCTCAGGGACTTTTCTCAATCTGAGGCTGTTTCAGTGAGTGTGTGTGTGTGTGTGACTAGAACATCTGGTTCTGATTTGGTGTGTGTTGAGACTGACAGAACCGCACAAACACATGAGATTTCACACATGAACTGCTGGAGTCCATCCAAAACCCGAGGCGCATCTGTATCAGCAGATCTTCAGTGTCTGTGAGGGAGGATTGATGGTGTGAGATGACGTGATCAGCAGAGGTGATTAGTGTGATGTGTGTGATCTCACGCTCATGGAATGAACACACACACACACACACGCACACATGCTCTCATTTTCTCTTTTTATTGGCTCAGGAAACTCTCCATCAAGCCCAGAAGAGTTGAACAAAACAAATGTGTGGCATTACTGCTTCATCAGCGGTTAAAGGGACAGTTCCTCCTCAAACCATCTTTCTGTCATCATTCCGTGCTTCTTTTGTGTTCTGAAGAAGAAAGATAATCATACGGGTTTGAAACGACATGAAGGCAAGAAAATGAGAACTTTTTGGGTGAAGTTTCCCTTGAAGCTTGAGACAGAATCATTCTGTTTTTCTATAGCTGTGGACATGAAGACATGTTCTACATTATTATTTTGTGAGTCTTTAGGTTTGTGTGATGTATGAAATGACTGACCTGGAATCAGTTTTGGGGAAAGGTACTTTTTAAAGTAATTCATTAGTACATTAGTCCCTAAAAAACTGAAACTATTTTTTTTTTTTTTTTTTTTGTGTGTGTATTTTTTGGAAGGTAATGCATTACGTTATTTTTGCATTACTTTTTCTCATCTGGGTTCTGTTTTTAAGTTCTATTTTTGGCAGAATGTAAAAGCCCTTTCACAAAAAATGTGAAATGAATAAGCCTCAGGCTGAAATAAATGTAAATGCATGTATGTACAGTAAGGGGCGCAGCCTGGAATGACTCTGAACTCTATAAAAATCTACATCAGCATCAGTAAACATGAATAATGAGATCAGTTGTACTGATCAGTTCACTTTCTTAATGTTCTGGATTAAATCCGGCATACGATGCTGTGTCATATTCCAAAGATACTCATGTCTGTAGATGGCAATGTGTATATCTATCTATCTATCTATCTATCTATCTATCTATATATATATATATATATATATATAGCCAACTAAATTAACTAAAAGTGAAATAAAAATGATTTTAGCACATCACTAAGTCAGCTGATATGTATGGATTTTAGCACATCACTGCACCTTTTCTGTGCTGTCAGTGACTCATGAGAAGGTCAGATCTGTGAACCCTGAACAGAAGATAAACTGACGTCAGATCAGCTGCTGGAGGCCAATGAAAAAGCCTGTCAGTCTTGGTGTGTTTCACAGGCAACATCCTGCAGCACTTACAGAGAGGATCTATTAAATTGCTACTCACGACAGGAAGTTAAATGCAGAAACATCAAAGACTGTGGAGGTGGGAATCCAGTGGGAAATCTCATAAAACATAACAAACCCTGAGAGCGGAAACACTCCTGTGAAAGCTGCGTGAGACACGTGTGTGTGTGAGTGTGTGTGAGTACCTGGTATTTCATACATTATGGGGACCGAATAGTAATAGGATAGTAATAACAGTACTTG
Organism: allo-octoploid hybrid of Carassius auratus x Cyprinus carpio; assembly: GCA_024542945.1. Lineage (NCBI taxonomy): Eukaryota > Metazoa > Chordata > Actinopteri > Cypriniformes > allo-octoploid hybrid of Carassius auratus x Cyprinus carpio. The sequence continues at coordinate 150,075 of JANHFF010002723.1, read as the reverse complement.
TGGGGCATTTTTTTGGTCCCCATGAGGAAACAAGCTTATAAATCATACAGAATTAATTTTTTTGAGAATCTAAAAATGCCTGTAGTTTTGTGTGAGGGGTAGGATTAGGTGTAGGGTTAGGGTAAGGGGATAGAAAATACAGTTTGTACAGTAGAAAAACCATGGAATGAACATGTAATGATATGAATACCACTGTGTGTGTGTGTGTGTGTAACATGAGCTCACATCATCTGTTGACATCATTATTAAAACAGTCTGCTGTTGCAACTGTATTTCCTTGTGTCCAGATGATTGTGTTCATGTTTGAGGTGAATCTCGGATCCATTTCCAGAAATGCTCCTCAGAGTCCAAATGACTCACAGAAACAGTGCAGCCGTGTGATTGATGTCTAATGTGTTTTGCAGTGACTCCAGACTGTAGTTCATGTATTAACAGTAGATTGTGTGTGTTTGTGTAACAGAGACGAGCAGCAGCTCAAACGCCTGTCAGGGTCAGAATGCTCTTCATGACCGGATGGACGCCGTAGAGAAGGTGACGTCACTGAACCAGCTCAGTATCATCAAATCTCCATCAGCGTGTAATCAGACCAAAATCTGTCTTAAGGCAATTTGAAGAGAGTCATGCGTCATGTGACCTCTGCTAATGCCAGCGTGTCCTTTACCTCCGGCTGATCACATGTGTCTCGTCTCTCACTCCTGGAGATCTCTCTGATTATTTCAGCATTAAGCAAACGCTGCAGTTTACTTCTTGACTTCATCTTATCATCATCTCTCCTCAGATTTTTTTTTCCAGTCTCATTGTTTCGTTATATGATTGTTTATAATTTATCTTATAATTCTGACATTATTCCTCCAAATTTTGAGTTTATATCTTGCAAATTTGTAACTTTTTCCCTCTAAATTTTAAGATTACATATTGCAAATTTATGAATATGTTTCCACTAAATTTTAAGTTTAGCTCCTGCAAATTTTTGACTTTTTTCCCTCTAAATTCTGAGTTTACCTCTTGCAAATATAAGTTTGCCTCTTGCATTTTACTTTTTCCCTATAAATTTCTGTCTAAATTTTGAGTAAACGTCTTGCAAATTTATTACTATTTTTCCTCTAAATTTTTAGTTTACTTCTTGTAACTTGTAACTATTTCCTCTAAATTCTAAAATCTTGCAAAATTGTGACTTATTTCACTATAAATTTATTTCACAATTAAGTTTGCCTCTTGCATTTTTTAAAACCTTTTTTCTTCTACATTCTGAGCTTATATCTTGGAAAATTTTGACTTGCAAATCTTGCAAATTTGTCTTTTCTCCTCTAAATTTTGAGTTTACATCAGGCAAATTTGTAACTTTTCACCTCTAAATTCCGAGTTTACATCTTGCAGATTTGGGACTTTTTCCCCAAAAAATCTGAGTTTATACAGTACAGGTCAAAAGTTTGGAAACATTACTATTTTTAATGTTTTTGAAAGAAGTTTCTTCTGCTCATCAAGCCTGCATTTATTTGATCAAAAATACACAAAAAAATTTAATATTGTGATATATTATTACAATTTAAAATAATTGTTTTTAAATTTATTATACTTTAAATTATCATTTATTTCTGTGATGCAAAGCTGAATTTTTAGGATCATTATCACATGATCCTTTAGAAATCATTCTAATATGATGATTCATTATCAAAGTTGGAAACAGTTCTGCTGCTTAATATTTTTTCAGAACATGTGACACTTTTTTAGGATACTTTGATGAATAAAAAAAAAAAAAAAAAAAAAAAAAAAAAAGAAGCTATGTTTTTAAAATATAAATATTTTGTAATAACAATATACACTACTGGTCAGTAATTTGGGGTCAGTCTTTTTTTTTCTTTCTTTTTTTTAAATAAAATCAATACTTTTATTCAGCAAGGATGTGTTAAATTGATAAAAAGTGATAGTAAAGAAAATACATTATTAGAATATATATTATTAGAATTTTTTTTATTTTATTTTGAATAAATGCAGCTCTTTTTAACCTTTTATTCATCAAATATATTAGACAGCAGAACTGTTTCCAACACTCATAATAAATCAGAATATTAGAATGATTTCTAAATGATCATGTGATAGACTGGATGTTACATGTGACACTGAAGGCTGGAGTAATGATGCTGAAAATTCAGCTTTGCATCACAGGAATAAATTATTTTTTAAAAGTATATTCAAATAGAAAACTATTATTTCAAGTTGTAATAATATTTCACAATATTACTGTTTTTTCTGTATTTTTGATCAAATAAATGCAGGCTTGATGAGCAGAAGAGACTTCTTTCAAAAACATTAAAAATAGTAATGTTTCCAAACTTTTGATCTATACTGTATATTGCAAATTTGTGAATTGTCCCTTCTAAATTCATATTTTACACTGCCAATTTCTGTTATTTTTTTCCCAATAAATTGTGTTTATATATTACAAATTTGTTAGTTTTCCCCTTTAAATTCTAAGTTTACATCTTGCAAATTTATGAAATTTTTCCTCTAAATTTTAAGTTTATATTCTGCAAATTTGTTACGTTGTTCCCTCTAAATTCTAAATGTACACTTGCAAATTTGTGACTTTTCTCCTCTAAATTGTGAGTTAACCTCTTGCAAATTTGTGACTTTTTCACTCTAAAATTTTAGTTTAAATCTTGCAAAATTGGTGACTTTTTTCCTCTAAATTTTGAGTTTACATTTTACAAATTGGTGACCTTTTTCCTCTAAATTTTGAGTTTAGGGTTAGGGATTTTACAAATCTGTGACATTTTTCACTATAAATTCTAATTTTGCCTATTACTTTTTTTTACATTTTATTTTCTAAATTCTTACTTTATATCTTGCAAATTTGTAACTTTTTTCCTTTAAATTTTGAGTTTCCTTTAAATTTTTGACTATTTTTCCTCAATATTTTGAGTTTACTTCTTGCAAATTTGATATTATTTTTCATCTAAATTTTAAGTTTACTTCATGCGAATTTGTGACATTTCCCTCTAAATTCTGAGTTTATATCTTGCAAATTTGTGACTTTTTTCCAGTAAATTTTGAGTTTAGGTCTTGAAAATATGTGACTATTTTCCTAAGAGTAAAGTTCTTGCAAATTTCTGACTTTTTTCCTCTAAATTTTGAGTTTACTTCTTGCAAATTTGATACTATTTTTCCTCTAAATTTTAAGTTTACTTCATGCAAATTTTTGACTATTCCCTCTAAATTCTAAATTGACATCTTGCAAATTTGTGACTTATTTCACCATAAATTCAAATTTTGCCTTTTGCATTTTTTTTACCCTTTTTAAATTCTGAGTTAAGATCTTGCAAATTTGTGACATTTTCTAGCAAAATTCTGAGTTTACATCTTAGAATTTTTTTTCCACTAAATTTTGAGTTTAGATCTTGCAAATTTGAGACTTTTACTGTAAATTCTAAATTTGCCTCTTGCATTTTCTTTTACTTTTTTCTTCTAAATTCTGAGGTTATATCTTACAAATTTGTGACTTTTTCCCTCAAAATTTTGAGTTTACATCTTGCAAAATTTGACCTTTTTTTCCTCAAAATTTTGAGTTAAGATCTTGCAAATTTGTGACTTTTTTCCTCTAAATTTTGGGTTTACTTCTTGCAAATTTCTGACCTTTTTCCTTAAAATTTTGAGTTTAGATATTGAAAATATGACTTTTTTTGCTTTAAATTTTGAGTTTAGATCTTACAAATATGTGACTTTTTATTCTCTAAATTTTGAGTTTAATTCTTGCAAATTTGACATTTCCCCCTCTAAATGTAGAGTTTACAGCTTGCAAATTTGTGACTTTTTTCCTTTAAATTTTGAGTTTACTTTTTGAAATTTTTTTACTATTTTTCTGCAAAATTGAGTTTACTTCTTGCAAATTTGATATTATTTTTCATCTAAATTTTAAGTTTACCTCATGCAAATTTGTGACTATTCCCTCTAAATTCTAAATTTACATCTTGCAAATTTGTGACTATTTTTCCTCTAAATTTTGAGTTTACATCTTGCAAATATGTGGCTTTTTTTTCTCTAAATTTTGAGTTTATTTCTTGCAAATATGATACTATTTTTCATCTAAATTTTAAGTTTACTTTGTGCATATTTGTGACTATTCCCTCTAAATTCTAAATTTTGAGTTTACATCTTGCAAATTTGTGACTTTTTTTTTACTATAAATTCTAAGTTTGCGTCTAACATTTTTTACGGTATGAGTTTAGATCTTACAAATATGTATTTTTTCCTGAAAATTTTGAGTTAAGATCTTGCAAATTTGTGACTTTTTCCCTCAAAATTTTGAGTTTACATCTTGCAAATTTGTGACTTTTTTCCTCTAAATTTTGAGTTTACTTTTTGAATTTTTTTTACTATTTTTCTGCAAAATTGAGTTTACTTCTTGCAAATTTGATATTATTTTTCATCTAAATTTTAAGTTTACTTCATGCAAATTTGTGACTATTCCCTCTAAATTCTAAATTTACATCTTGCAAATTTGTGACCTTTTTCCTTTAAATTTTGAGTTTAGATCTTGACAATATGACATTTTTGCTTTAAATTTTGAGTTTAGATCTTACAAATGTGTGACTTTTTTCCTCGAAATTTTGAGTTTACTTCTTGCAAATTTGACATTTTCCACTCTAAATTTTGAGTTTACTTCTTGCAAATTTGTGACTTTTTCCCTCAAAATTTTGAGTTTACATCTTGCAAATTTGTGACTTTTTTCCTCTAAATTTTGGGTTTACTTCTTGCAAATTTCTGACATTTTTCCTTAAAATGTTGAGTTTAGATATTGAAAATATGACCTTTTTTTGCTTTAAATTTTGAGTTTAGATCTTACAAATATGTAACTTTTTATCCTCGAAATTTTAAGTTTACTTATTTCAAATTTGACATTTTCCCCCATAAAAGTAGAGTTTACAGCTTGCAAATATGTGGCTTTTTTCCTCTAAAGTTTGAGTTTACTTCTTGCAAATTTGTGACCATTCCCTCTTAATTCTAAATTTACATCTTGCAAATTTGTGATTTTTTTAACTATAAATTCTAAGTGTGCCTCTTGCATTTTTTACCCTTTCTTCTAAATTCTGAATTAAGATCTTGCAAGTATTTGACTTTTCGCTCTAAATTTTGAAGTTGTTGTAGTTTTTTAGTTTTCTGTCCTCTAAATTCTTAGTTTACCTCTTGCAAATTTGTGACTTTTCTTTCTAAATTCTGAGTTTGCATCTTGCAATTTTTTTACTTTTTTTGACCTCTAAATTCTGTTTATTGTCCTCTAAGAAAAAAACAACAACCTCACTTCTCACAAGAAGTCATAATTAATTTTTTTATTTTAATTTTTTTTAATGATATGGTGGAAACAGTCTTCCATTGCAAAATCTCATTCATCCTATTTTTTTTTTCTTTTTCTTTAAGCCACAGTTTTTTTTTTTTTTTTTTTATTATCACTTTGATTTTGGGTGAAATATGACCTGGAGATTCCTTGACTGTTTTATCTGAATGACATGAAGTGTAGAGTGTTTTGTTGGTCATAATGAGTGTGTATCGATTTTTCACTGTAGACACAGTTATGTGTGTATCTTCATTGTGTGTATGTGTTTGGTCAGCGGGTGGACGACACTCTTCAGAAGCTAGAGGCTGAGCTGGCTCTTCTGTTGGATGCTGTCGAGGCCCCAGAGTGGAGCCCCCTGCTGGACAAACCACTCATCGACATACTGGACGAGCCGCCAGCAACGGATTCATGAGAACATGATGATCATCAGAGGTGTATGTGTGTGCATCTTACAGCATGTCAAATCAAACACATCTGACTCATATTTATCAAATATTATAATTCTGACATTATTTTCATGACAACTGAACACAGTGAATGCAGCAGTTCTCTTCCTTTTTGACTCCAACCCCCTAACCGTCCACAGCAACAATCACAGGCCGACCCGTGTACGTTCAATCTCATTCAAAAGCTGTCAAGATTTCTATTTAACCCTTTTTTAATTATGAAAAATAGGCTTGTCTAGAGATTAAAATTAATAACTAAAATAAATGTTTCAGGTTTACAGAAGCTTTAAAAGTGTTAACTTTTTTGAGATTTTTTTAAACCAGTGAATCTGCTAAATTTATCAGTTTTTAATTAGTGGATAAGGATACTTTTCAAATAAATACTTTACCAAATTTATGGGGGGGGGAAAGTGTCTGTGCAGCATGAAAGATTTTCTAGAGATTTTATACAACAAGACTTAAAATATGCTTGTCATGAAAATAACATCTCAATGCTAAAAACTAAAATCAATAATGAGTCGTTTTCTTTATGCAAAATATAATAGATATAATTTCTTAATTTTTTCTATTTTGATTCCAGGGTTGTATATGATCCAGACATTTCTTCACAAGATCGCACACAACAATAACGGGACAGAGCAGATCATTCAGATTCATTCTGACCCTATAATGAGTCAAAACAGGGTTTATTTTTAAGCTTTTCACATTAAAATGAAATTAATCATTTATACCATTTTACCGAGTGCCAGTGGTTTCTTTTAGCATTTAATTAATGATTTAAGGAACCACTGATGAGGGCTGATGATGGTCACATGATCAATCATTGTATGCATGCGAATATACAAAAATAACACATAACATGTTTACAGTGTACATTAATTTTTCTGGGTTCTCTTTACTTCTCCCAGCATGCATTGCTCTTATGTGCTGTTGCTTCTGTTGTTAGTTTTATTAACATGTTTTGTTGCGTTCAGAGTTTGTAATTTTGTTTTAATGCACTGCATCTCACTAGTCTCTCTGTGCTAGAATTACTGTCATAAAATAATTTTTCACATTATGATCTGACTGATTTATGTTGTCATGAATATCCGCTGACTTGGACTGTGTTCATAACCAAAAAAAAAAGAAAAAATAAAGATTTTTCACATCCAACTCAAACTGTGTCCCAATTAATGTACCATACAGTATTGAATTAAATGTAAAAAAAATTCTTAGTTCTTATTGTCTATGTTCATCTCGAGGCCCATATTGAATAGAAGACTGAACTTTTTTCTCTTCAAAATTTTTTTTCTCTTTTTTTCAAAATTCCTTTTCTCTTTTCCAAAAAATAGTTTTTAAGTGTGGGGAAGTGGGGGAAAAAACGAGGGGAAAAAAAGAGTCTCTTAGACCCTTCTTGAGCCGAAGTCCAAGGTTTTCTCTTTAAAAAAATTTAAATAAACTTTTTTCTCTTTTAAAAACTTTTTCTCTATTTTTTTAAAGTCCTTTTTTTCTCTAAAAAAAACTTCTCTTAAAAAAACTTTTATGTCTTGACAATTTTTTCCTTTCTCTTAAAATCTTTTTTTTTTTTTGTTTTTGTTTTTTTAGAAAAGGGGGTTTTAAAGTGAGAAAAAGTTTTTGAAAAGAAAAAAAAAATTAAGGGAAAAAAATTTAAGAGACAAAGTTTTTTTGAACAGAAAAAAATATATATATAAAGGGGAAAAAAAGAAGAGAAAAAAAATTGGGAGAAAAAAAAATCTGAGGTATAGAGGAAAAAAAATAAGATTTAAACCCAGGTTTTGATACACATGGATCTATTTTTTTCACGCTGTGGTCCAGGTCTTCTGTACTACTAGTGAGAAAGTGAAAACTCCCTACTCTAAAGTGACAAAACATAAACACTACTTCAAAACATGATTACACATGTGCAACATCATAGTGCTATTGCAAATATTACTTTACCAAATTTAGTATTTAAAGAAAAAAAAATAGTATCATTTTCAAGCTGGAATGAGCTTTCAGTGACTTTCTGAAGGATTTGTAGTGAAATGTTTCTTTCTTCTGTATGTTTGTGTCGCGTTCAGCAGCAGATGGTGTGAATCTGAGCAGATGGAAGGAGAACATGTTTATATAGAAGCAGGAAACACCAACACCTTGTTGCTTTGCAGACATTTTCAACCTCACATGATAGACACACACACACTTAAGTTTGATTAATGAACCCACACACACACAAACACAATTCCCATACAGAAAAAAAAAAAAAAATCATATATTATATTATATATATATACACACATATATAGTTTTTGGATTTTTTTTTTGTATATTTTTAAATAAATACGCATATTGTAATATCAAAATTTATATTTGAAAAATATATTTCTAAAATATATAAAAGAATATATATATTTGATTTGTTGAGAAATAAAGAGGCACAAGAACATACTTATTCTTTATTCATACTTTAATGATCGTCAAAATCTATGGGTTGCCAAAATATTCAAGAGAATCTATGTATACATACAGTATCATGCCGTCCACATTACGATGGAAAACAAGGTTAAAGTCAGACGTCTGGTCTTCGCTGGACTCGACGCATCATGTGATGTGTTCACACCGCAGACTGACTTCAGATTAAACATTTCAGGAGTTTACTTACTACAATAAATGCGTCTTTACAGATGTTACAGTGTTTCTATGAGCTTTACACGCTAAACACACACACACACACACACACACACACACACACACACACACGCAGGCACTCGTTTGGATTAGAAATGGCTATGCAAATGGTACAAAAGCTTTGGCGTTTTTGCCTACAAGTTGTGCCTGCACACTTGAGAGAGATTTTAAACAAGATGTGGCTTCATAAAACCTCTCAGCATCGTATCGTCTATATTTAAACTTGCTAATGTCAGCACATCCACATAAAACTGTGGAAAGTACTGGGCTTTTCACTATGTACATGTTTACATGATGAAGCGGTGAGTTTACGGTTGTGATTCGCTACAGGTGTGCCGACGTCACTTACTGAATTAATGCTACGCTTAACACACACAGAGCTATAAATCGATCTTAATCTGGCGTCCTATAGAGATTCCTAAGCAGCAGAGATGAAGGATCGGTGTCTCATCAAACCTTCACTGAGTTTAAGAGTCTAACAGTCAGAAAGGAGTTTGGCAACATGTGAGAGCAGGGCAGGAAGGGTTAAAGCAGCGACAGAGAGAAATATACTATCATCATCATCATCATCATCATCTTCATCATCCTGGCTAATAGTGATGATGTGATCTGAACACTTCTGCCCTTAAACACGCCAAAATGAGAGACTGTGGCTCCCTTACACTACCGCTCAAAAATAATTATCTTCTGCTCCCCAGGGCTGCATTTATTTGATCAAAAATACAGTAAAATTGTGAAATATTATTATGATGTAAAACAACTGTTTTCTGTGTGAATATGTGTTAAACTGTAATATATTTCTGTGATGCGCAGCTGTATTTTCAGCATCATTACTCCAGTCTTCAGTGTCACATGAGTTTAAAAAAAAAAAGAAGTTAATTTGAAATATTTTGTCACATTATAAATGTCTTTACTGTCACTTTCGATCAACGTAATGCATCCTTGATGAATAAAAATATTAATTTCTTAAAAAAAATAAAATACTTTCGAATGGTAGTGCATGACAGTTTCCTCAAAAACTCTGTTTTTAACATTAATAATAATCAGAAATGTTTCTTGAGCAGCAAATCATCATATTAGAATGATTTCTGAAGATCATGTGACACTGAAGACTGGAGTAATGATGCTGAAAATACAGCTGCACATCACAGAAATAAATTACAGTTTAACAGAGATTCACACAGAAAACAGCTGATTTAAATTCTAATAATATTTCACAATTTTTACTGTATTTTTGATCAAATAAATGCAGCCCTGGTGAGCAGAAGAGACTTATTTTTTAAAAAAAAAACATTTAAAAATCCAATCTTAATAATTATGCCAATCTTTTGAGCAGAAGTGTAGGCTGTAAATACTGTAAGAATCCTAAACTGTAAGTAGTAAATGGTGGTTCATGTAGAAACTAAAGACTACGGGATATTTACAGTAAAAGGGTGATGCGCCCTTCAGTGTCATGCATCGACTTCAACACAGCAAATAAATAACTGATGAGGTCTTCAAAGGAAAGGCTGATGTCAGTGCAGAAATGGTCATGTGATGGTCCTCATGTACAATTAAACAGATTCACCTCGCTGTAAACAGATCAGTCCGAGTGTTTTTCATTTCTTTAGGAGGAAAACGAATCAAACGACTCTCCAGATCTGATTCGACAGAGGATTTTCTGCTTTAAAGTGCTGGAGGGAATCAAACGTCTCAAGCGACTCGCAAACACCCACAACTTCATCTTGATACATTTTTCAGAAAACAAGACTTCATATCTGATGATATCTTTTTGCCTCTCGTGTAAATGTATCTTGATTTACGAATCGTCAGACATTTGTACTGGAAAACAACACAAAAAAATACTACGTAAACAGTGCATGAAATCCTTTCTAGAGGAAGCAGAACATCACCTGCTTCATTTCTAATACACAGGCAGCTTTAAGATCATATTTTTTTAATAACAAATACTGTTAACTAGTCCTGCAGTTTGACTTCTAGCAGCACATGAAAGCAGGAAACTCTGCCCTGAATTCAAGAGGCACCAGATGCTTCACGATCCAGAAGAAGTCACATATGTAAACATACAAACACAATTAAGTTAATTATCAGTTGCTCATCAAGCAGCTTGATGTGTGTGGATCCGACATGAAGATCTCCGTCGTCTGGTGTGTTTCATGTGTTGTCGTCATACTCAAGCGAACAGTCTTACATTGTAGAATTGCCTCTAAAATCTCTATTTTACATCATCATGCTGAAGAGTTACGTTGCATAGAAGTTCAAACTTACTCTAGGAGCGACGGAGACGAAAGAAGCCATGCGGCTCACGCACGGCTCGGATCACGAGGGCTTTTAAAGGCGAGGTGAGCAGCTCCGAGACAGCAGGGGGCGCTAGCAGCTTCCTGGAGACGAGCAGACCGAGCCACACATGCTCAGTTTGGAGGCCTCAGGTTCGGGTTCAGGTTCGGGTTCGGCCTCGGTCTCTTCGTCCTCCGTTCCTCCCTCGGCCTCGTCTCCGTCTGGATCGGCGTCTCCGTCTGCTCCCATACAGCCCTCCTCCTCCTGCCGACGCTTCGACCTGAACAACAGCACAGGAACAAGCAAGAGATCTTCAGGAAGTCAAGCTTGAATTGAGGGATGGATGGTCAGTATTCAAGTGATGACAGAATGATTGTTTTCAGGAGCTGAACACACAAACATCACCATTAAACCGTATTAACAAATGGGAAACTCTACAAGGCCAGAGTTTAGAAAAAAACTCTTTTTGTTTTGTTTTTTAATTTAGTGTGAAACCAAGTTGCATGGTGCAAAAACACACCCATTGCACAGTCTTCCTACATAACATTAGGTATTTTGCCATCTTGCTCCAAAAAAAGTGATTTGAAAGCATCTGAAGTCGTAATTAGGCCTTCTCAACTCGTAAAAATATAACCTGCATACACCAAAAGCAATGAGAGAATCCAAAAAAAGCTTGGCTTCATGCAAACGTCAATGGGTGCAATTCTTACTTTTTTTTTTTCTAAGAAATTCTTAGTTTGCATCTCACAGTTCTGATTTTTTTTTTAAACAAACAAAACAAACAAACAAACAAGCTAAAGACTGGACACTTTTTATGATGGATGGATGCACTTTATTGGACTTTATTTTGGACTGTTGAACAGAAACACCCATTCACTGCCATTATAAAGCTTGGAAGAGCCAGGACATTTTAAAATATAACTCTGACTGGATTAGTCTGAAAGAAGAAAGTCATACACACCTAGGATGGCTTGAGGGTGAGTAAAACATGGGCTAATTTTCATTTTTGGGTGAACTAACCCTTTAAGGAAAGTATATTAAAAAGTCACTGTATCTTTTGTAATTTTGCATTCTTTTCTTTATTAAACTGTAATCATGTATATAAGATGATTATATTGACAGTGCACTACAATAAACAGTTTGTACACACATGGTGCATTCAAATTACTTTGGTCAGAACAAGATGATGCATTTTGTAGATTTTTTAAATCTATGAAATGATGAATAAAGAATGTTTTTACGTTTAAATTGAATCATATATATTCTATAGCAATTTTACAACAATATCATATTCTGTACATGCAACATAGATGGTTTTATTGTAAATAAAAATTAAAAATAGACCATTAATACAGACTTTGCATTTAAAATGTTTTCTCACTGAGGTCTGCAACTCCACAGTTTCTCAACTCCGGCTTTATGGTGGTGTTCATGTAAATATGATCTTTCTGACATAACAGATTCATGAATAATGGGGCAGATATGAAAACAGCATGAGAAAGGTAAATTACAGCAGACAGAGGCTTGTGCTGTAATCAATAATAAATGAGCTGATCATTTGATATCAGACCTCTGGAGAACAGAGAACAGAACTGCAGCGTCTTTATCAGACACAAACAGAGACAAATGAGCAACTAAAACATGAGCTGAACACTTTTACACACACACACACACACACACACACACACACACACACACACACATACACACACACACACACACGCGCGCGCGCGCACACACACACACACACACACACACGTTTACTTAGATATCTAATGGAGACTGCATGTTTCTGCAGGGTTTATAAAGGTCAATTTAAGACTTTTTGAAGACCTTTTTTAAGAGCAAGTAAGGAA
>JANHFF010002723.1:67500-132500 GCA_024542945.1 allo-octoploid hybrid of Carassius auratus x Cyprinus carpio | reverse complement strand
AAAAATTCACCTAGCAATGACACACGACACCATAGCAACCACCCACAATGCCCTAGCAACCACCCAGAACACCCAAGCTACTGCAGAGCAATGTGGTAAAACAATCAGAACACATTAGCAACCACCCAGAACACCCTAGCAACTACCCAAAACACCATAGCAACCACAAATAACACACTAGCAACCACTTATAAAACCCTAGCAACCCCCTAGAATACCTTAGACACCACCCAGAACACCCTAGCAACTACCCAAGACACCATAGCAACCACTTATAAAACCCTAGCAACCACCCAAAACAACCTAGCAACCACTTATAAAACCCTAGACACCACCCAGAACACCCTAGCAACTACCCAAGACACCATAGCAACCACTTATAAAACCCTAGCAACCACCCAGAACACCCTAGCTACTGCAGAGCAATGTAGTAAAACAATCAGAACACATTAGCAACCACCCAGAACACCCTAGCAACTACCCAAAACACCATAGCAACCACATATAACACACTAGCAACCACCCAAAACAACCTAGCAACCACTTATAAAACCCTAGCAACCCCCTAGAATACCCTAGACACCCTATACCCAGAACACCCTAGCAACTACCCAAGACACCATAGCAACCACTTATAAAACCCTAGCAACCACAGAGCAATGTGGTAAAACAATCAGAACACATTAGCAACCACCCAGACCACCCTATCAACTATCCAAAACACTATAGCAACCACATAGAAGAACACACTAGTAACCACCGAAAACAACCTAGCATCCACTTAGAACACCCTAGCAACCCCATACAATACCCTAGCAACCACACAGAACTCCTAGCAAATGCAGACTAATGTGCAAAAAAAACTGCACAGAAATGTCCTGCCGACCTCCCTAGTAAATGAACACCCTAGTAAATGCAGAGAAATGTAAAAAAAATCAGAAAAGATTTTCAACCACATATATATGCCATGGCAACCACAAGAACACCCTAGCAACCACCCAAAACACCCTTGCAACAAGTAAGAATACCCAAGCAGAAAATATAGAATACCTGCAGAGGAATATTCCACAAACAATCAGTACATGTTACCAACCACATAGAGATGTTCAGGCAACCACCCAAAACACCCTAATAATCAACCCAAACACCTTAGCAACCCACCTAGAACACACTAGCAACTGCAAAGCAATTTGCTAAAAACAATCAGAACACATTAACAACCACATAATCAATGTCCTGTCAAAATCCATAGCAATCACCCCAAGCAATGACACACAACACCATAGCAACCACCCACAATACCCCAGCAACCACCCATAACACCTTAGCAACCCCTTGGCAACCACCCAGAACATCTTGACAACATTCAACTAGATTTACATTGTCATAAGTATGGGGTGTTGCTAGCATTAGTTGTGCATGTTCGTGATGGTCTGTTGACCTCACCTTCCTCAGCAGCGAGACGAGGTCTTTGTGCCAGGATGAGCTGTACTGCACACTGACCGTACTGAACAACTGCAGCAGAGACTCCACCGAGTTACTGGCGTGGATGTCGTATGGCCTCTGAGAGATAGAGACAGAAATGTGTTCAGGTCTTCCCAGGTAACAAATTTACGTTATAAAAACATTGTATGAACATTGTTTCTAAAACACAAAGTTTTCTGTTCATGATTATAACTACTTAAAGGTTACAAAAAAATTTCTTACAGGGTTTTACTCAGTTTATCTTTACCCAAAATATAACGTTATTTAATATTCTATTCTAGGAACATTAGTTTTCTTTTTATAATTAGAACACTATTTAACTCTTTCCCTGCCACTGACAGAATTGTCTGTCTCTCCGTGTTTTTACTGTTATACAGTAGGGGGCACTATTACACATCTGAAAGAAGAAGAAGCACCAGAAACAAGTGATCACGTATGTATGCAGATGCAAATGTAAAAAATAAGGCATTACTCAAAACATCAACAGCCTAACGTTAGTGAATGAAATGCCGACCCAGGAGGTGGTTTAGGACTGTGAAGCTTCTGGTGTGTGGATGGAATCGATATACTCCATCTGTGTTTTCATCAGAAAAATGCCATTTTCTCAGCTTTTTGTTCAAAATCACTTACCAACATTCAAGTGTTAATAAAAAAAGAATGCATGAAGCTAGAATAAAAGTTTTTTGTTTGTTTAAAAGCAGATGCTCTGTTCTTTTCTTTCACATATTGCATGCTCAGATTTTCATACAACAAAACATTCTGGGGGCCATGAAAGTTTTGTGAAAATGCTGGCAGTGACTGGCAACTTGTTTTAAAAATGCCAGCGGGGGGAAAGAGTCAAAGCTTACAAAAACGCTTCTTAGAACATTCAGTTTCCGAGATTCTTGATCTCAGAACAATTTCTCTCAATGTTATGAGAATGTATATCAAATATACAAGTGATAAGAACGTTCCATAAGCATTTCTTTAAGAGCATGTTGTCCGGACACTTGTATAACTTTAAAAAACGTAAGTGAAGGTTGTGAGAACATTCCCTGGTTAGCTGGGCTCCTGCTGAGACTTGTGTAGATCTGTATGAATCTGCACAGTGGTCCGAGTTGGTTTATAGGGTTAGGGTTGCAAACCAGCAGAGCTTAGTTAAGCTAGTTAAGTACCAGCACAGCAGCATCCCCTGCTAGAGACTTCAGTACTCAGCCTGCTTTCCCAAAACCATTGTAAGCATCAGTAGATCGTAGAAACCATTGCCAGCGTTGCTCTCTATGATCGTGCTTCTGGGAATCAGAGTTCTGGACATGCATTATGCTGTCAACTGCCAAAAATAAATAAGCAAAAAAACAACGACAAAAATCATACCCAACTTCGCAGAACCTCAAAGATCGTCACGCCCAGCGACCACCAGTCCACCTCAAACGCATAACCGGTTCCCCCGCTCATGAACGACTGGAAGATCTCTGGAGCTGTTGGGAGAAACACATGCATTCAGACCATGATTATTATGGGATGTGATCTATGCGATCAGTCAGACTCTGTCCTACAAGATAAAGTCTGGTCCAGTAATTCTGACCAAGAACTGCCACTCAAGACAAGAGGAGACCGTCTGACTGACAGTTTAATGTTTTAGTTTAAGTCATCGTTAGATCAGTGGTTCTCACTGAATTATTTCTGTGCATTTAGGAGCTGAATGTTCTTCATTTTTTTAACATAGCATAAATTACTGTAAAAACACGATTTAGAGTTCAAAAACAGGTTTTCACAAAAAAAAAAAAGTTTTATAAAATAATAAACATCAGCCTTTAAACTGTTTAAGAAAAAGAATGAGTTAAAATAACAAATATTATATTAATTTTAAACATATAAATATCACATTTACAACTGTGTGTTTGCTGTGTTAAAATATGGGTCGATTATTTCTGCATTGGTCTGAACAAAAACAGCAGACGGGCTGTTTTTTTTTTTTTTTTGAAAATGCTAATTCATTCTCTGTTCAATCATTTTCCAAATTTAAGGCCTCTTGAAATCAGAATTCAGCTTTTTCTCATATCATTTAAGGCATTTAAGACTTTTTGTTTTTGGCCTTAAATGTTATACAACTAAATTTAAGACTTTAAAACTTCTAAAGGACCAGCGTGAAACCTTTTTTTGTCTTATTTTAAATCATTTTAAGTCATACTGAGGCATTCTAGTGGATGCAGGACCCCTGGTTGAGAACCACTGAGTTTGACAATTGAAATAGTTGATGAAACAATAAAATATCAGTCTGTAAAAAAAAAAAAACTGCACAGTAGTGTCAGTCTGTGAATGGAATTTATCATAATGAGTTCTGGATCTGTGATGCAGATGATGTGGCGTTTCTTACCCATGTAGGGCTTTGTACCCGCTAACGCCGTGGCTCGTTCGCCGTCCTTGATTATGGTAGCGATGTTAAAGTCTGTTAAATGTGCGTGACCTGAAGAACGACAGAGAGACGAGTGACAACCAGACAAGAAGCGGAGCCGTAGCTCAAACACACTGATGTGAGAACTACTAGAGCAACACAGGCCAATAATCTCCTCTTTCTAAAAAGGGAAAATCACGAATAGACTGAAGAGAACACGGCACGATGACATGGATGTTTAGTGGAACTGCACACACACATGTACGCGTCTCACCTTGCTCATCCAGGAGGATGTTGTCCGGTTTGATGTCCCTGTGTGGAGAGATCATGACATCATCACGTCAGTTCATATGACATCAACAGCTCGACTTTATTTACACGTCACGTCCTCTCTGACTGCAGGCGGCGCTGACCGCATCTTGCAGCCGTGTGTGAGATCGTCATGTTTTGAAAGCCTCTGTGGCTTTCTTTTGTGTGAATGTTCAGTTCCCAGGGGGCCGTCACACTTTCAACACACTCACTAATTACAACAAGCACACACACACACACGCACACTATTTAAGAACAAAGCCCCATACAGCTGAAGCCGCATTCTGATTCCCTCGCAGCTAATTAACAGCAAGCCGCTCCCCTGCTGTTATGATGATGCTGAGAGCATGATGGGATTAATTCACACAGAGCTGTGACACACACACACACTCACAGAGCAGTAACATGATTACAACACATCACATTCTTCAAGACAATCTACTGCATGCTTAAAGAGGAAACTCCATCATGCAGAGACACTTTCAGACTCGTTTATGGCTGATTTGAATCTCACTGAATCAATCGTGAGTGCTGTGCATCAATGCAAGGTTACCAGGGTGTTGCTATACTGTTGCTAAGGAGGTCTGAGTGATTTTATGCAGGTAACTATGTAGTTGCCAAGGTGTGGTTTTGAATGCAATGCTATGAAATTGTAAGTAGCTGTGCGACTGCATAAGTACTGTTTTTTTTTTTTTTTTATGTTACTAGGGTGTTATTCTGCCAAATAAATGTCAAGGTCCAGGAAAGTATGAAAAGCATTTCTAGGCTGTTCTGTTGGTTGCTAGGCTGTTGCTATGGTGTTCTGAGTTTGTTTTTGTTTTTTATCAGGTTGGTTATCCTGCCAAAATTTGCCCATTGCCCTCTGACCATCATGGCTTCCTAATCATCCCCATATAATGATTGGCTTCATCACGTTTGCATGGTGTTATGGATGGGTGCTAGGTGGTTCATCCCTACATCTTAAAGAAACCAACAGCACCCCTGAAGACACAGGATTTGAGGAATCACTGATATCTGGAGTACAAACACCAGTCTCCCTGCAGCATGAGCTCTGAACTATCAGTATCTGTCAGATGTTTCCAGATGCTCCGCTCACCCTCCTGATTTTAGGAATCCTCCACTCTGACTAATTTTACCTCGGTGGCATCGTGACATGGCACACTGTTGCTAGGAAACACTTCTGCCCAACTTAGCGCAACTAAATAATACTATAGACAGGAAACACTCCTTCAGAAGCATACAGCTAAATCCACCACAGAGAAAACAATCTGACTGACTAATACACACTCACTCACACACACACACACACACACTGCTATCAAAGCCAGAGAGAGATTCAATCCACTGCGTTCACTGTCAGTTCTGTTCTAGTGCATTTGTGATGGGGCCCAAAACAAGACAACCACACATTTTATTTGGCACAGGATTCTCGTCTCCCTGAGGAGCCCTGCAGAACTAAACACGCAATTACACAACAAATCCCTGTGAGGCAGACAGTACTCACACAGACACACACCGGTTTCTAAATAAGCACACATCATAGACTTCTACTGTTTTAATAAAGTGAATTATAAAGACTACCGACTAATAATTATTTCACCATTGAGGAAGTCGTCACAGGGATGTTCAGTCACATTGAACTAATTTCTTCATCTGTCCAGTATAAACTGGTTACTGGAAATAAATAAAATCCTAAACTAATAGTGAAATAAAATAAAATATAAAAATAAATAGTAATGTATAAAAAAAGACAAATCATACTTACTGGAAATAAAATAAATAAAACGTATATATACACATTTTAACTTTGCTTAAAGTTATGTATGAACTTTTGCTGTCCATTGATTCTGGGTCATCTGTCATTCTGCTACTGTTAGACTTGAGTGCAGCCTTCCGCACTATCGACCATCTTCTTGAATCGACTCAGATGTGTAGCAGGGGTTCAAGGCACGGCATTGCAGTGGTTCACCTCTTATTTATAGGGAAGAACTTTTTCAGTAAATATCGGGTCGTTCACCTCACCTTCTGTGCCCATTCCTTATGGTGTTCCACAGGGTTCTATTCTTGGTCCTTTAATGTTCTCGCTCTACATGCTTCCCCTATGCTCCATTCTCCAGAAATATAATATTAACTATCATTGCAACGATGATGACCTCCAACTTTACCTTCCAATCAAACTTGAAAATGACTCTTCTTTACAACTTCTTTTCTCATGTTTTGATGAAGTGAGAAATTGGATGGCTAATAATTTTTTGCAACTAAGCACTGACAAAACTGAGGTGTTTCTTCTAGGCCCCGCTGCACTCAATACTACTCTTACAAGTAGGTTAGGTTCCCTTAGTAATAACTTACAACACCATGTAAAAAATCTAGGGGTCCATTTCGATCCATTACTAGAATTTGACATGCATGTAAAAACGGTTTTAAAGAGTAGCTTCTTCCACCTCAGATCCATCACGAAAGTAAAACATTTTCTCTCTCGAAAAGATCTCAAAATTGTCATCCATACATTAATCTCTTCTCGGCTGGACTATTGTAACTCTCTGTATGTCAGCCTTCCCCACTTTATCTCGGCTTCAGACAGAATGTGGCAGCCAGATTACTGACAGGAACAATAAAGAGGGAGCATATTACTCCTGTTCTTGCTTCATTGCACTGGCTCCCTATCGAATTCAGAGTTGATTTTTAAGATCCTTCTTTTTGTATACAAGGCATTGCAAAAGTCAACCCCGGATTATATCTGTGACCTTACCCAGCCATATACAATCTCTAGATCTTTAAGATCTTGTAACAAGCTTCTTTTATCTGTCCCTCGTTCTCGCTGTAAATCCAAAGGTGATGATTTGATTCCCATGGAATGCATGAACTGAAAAGCTGTATAGCATCAATGCATTTTGCAGAGTGGCTCTGGGTAAAAGCATCTATCAAATGCATGGATGTAAAAGTAAAAGCTCATTATCATTCATGTCTACATTAAATATGCATGTATAAGGAAAGCAAACAGCAAACACACTCGCTGCTCAAACGTGTTGCTCTGTGAGTCGAGTGTGTGTTATTATAGAGTTAAACCGAGTTAAAACACACTTGCTAGAGTGTTGCTGATGTTGTTAATGCTGACACACACCTGTGTATGATGTGCTGGCTCTGCAGGTAGTCGAGCGCCAGCGTCATCTCGCACAGGTAGAGTTTGACGGCGTCCTCGGTGAACTGCACGTTCTGCTGCAGATGGTAGCGTAGGTCTCCTCCTAACAGCAGATCCACCACCATGAACATGTCCTCCTCATCCTGGAACGAGTACCTGGAGCACAGGGTCACAGGTCAGAGGTCACAACAAACAGGAAGTGACATCACACAGCTCACATTTATCATGCAAATCCCTCTCCTGATGAACTGGAGTCATTTATGAGATCTATAGATGTGTGTGTGTGTGTGTGTGAGAGAGAGAGAGAGAGATGGTGGCTTCATAACTATTAAATTTGTAGAGATGATCTGGACATTTTGAAAAACATTAAAAAAATTAGCTTGAAATAAACTAACTGAAATAAAATAAAATAAAAATATAAAAACATCTCCTTTTCATTTAGTTTGATGTACTAAAATAACTAAAATTTAAATACAAAATTGTAAAAAAAAAATATAAAGACATTTAAATTATTAATATTAAAATGTAACTAAATGTAACTATGTAACTAAATTTAAAATATTAATAATTAAAAAATAAATATTTTATTCAAAATAAAATGTAAAGCAAACCTACTTTATTTCGGCTAGTTGCCAATATAGCAGCATTTATTGTTTTGATTTAATTTAACTTTACGTACTAAAATAACTAAAAATAAAACAAATAAAATTAATAAAAGCTATATAGACATTAAAAAACACTAATAGAAATGACAAAAACAACAAAATTACTAAAACTTGAACTAAATGTAAAACATGAATTAAAAACAAATATTTAATTCAAAACTAAAATATATATATATATATATATATATATATATATATATATATATATATATATATATATATATATATATATATATATATATATGAGCAATATAACACAGTAGACGTGAGATATGGCTGTATATCGGCACGGATGTGATTTGGCTGTAGGTAATATCGTACTGCTACAAGTATTGTTGAAAGTAAAAAGAACTTCCTTGTTTACAACTGCGTTTCAGTCTCTTTTAATATAATTAAAAAGTCTTCACTGCGGACTCACTCAGAAAAACAGTCTCTTGTTAACATCTAATGATGAAATAATGTCACTAAAAACACCATCACGAACACAAAACACTACATACTACTATTATTTATATTAAATATTATCTATCTAATAATAATATTTAATAAACAACAACAACAGCCATTATAAAAGTTGCTAGGCAATTCAGTCAAAAGTACAAAGGCAGTGCTCTGATGTACAGCATTAAAGTTACATAAAATAAAATGTGATGAGATTTTGCTCTCAGCCAAAACTATTTGCTCTGAAACAAATAATAGATTAATGAGACCAAAGACTGCTTGTGAGATTTACCCAAAACAAATTATATCAAATGTTATAAAACATGATAGTTCCGGTCCTTGATTCTGATTGGTTGAGACGCGTTCAAAGCTTTTGTAAATTACTCTACAAACATACACCTTTGTTTACTTCTGTGTGTTGCTCGGCAACCACTTTGTTGCAACCACAACTGTTTCTGAGGAACTACATTGTTTGGTGGAAGAATACTGTTTTTATTAATATCATTATACTTTTAACTTTTTTTTTTGTCAAACCTTCTTACGTATATGGAATCACCGTTTTATAAAAGCAATACGCCCCGTGAAGCCGTGGTTTACAGTTAATGTATAATAATAACTAGTATAATAATTTAAATAATTACTGTAATAGTATATCAGTGCTACTGAAATAACACTGGTGAAGCATCACGAGTCGTTCAGCTCAGCTGCTGATCACAGGAATGAAGTTTCCATTTCACACTGAATATGTGTGAGTCCCTCGTTCTCATTATATACTCATGAGATGCTGTGAGAACTCTCTGAGCGGTGTGTGTGTGACTCTCCTATCAGAGCACTTCAGAGCTCATTTCCCGTCCGAAAGAGGTCTGAGAGCCAATCATCACCACATCTATTATAGATCTCGCCGCTCTTCATTCAGTCTGACAAAGACGGCTCATATTAAAGATCACAGGGTCAGCGGAGAGACGATGGACGCGTGAGGATGTCAGGAGCCGCCGGAGCCGTATGATGAAGATCTTCAGTGTGTCAGAACCGCAGCTCACTCCGATTAAAGAGAGCATTTCACACAGAAATCACCATTTATATCAGCCAAAACCTGTACGAGTGACTGACTTCTGGAACAGAAGATATTTTGAAGAATGCTGGGAACAAAACTGGGATAAAAACCCCAGACATTTCTCAAAATAGCTTCTTTTGTGTTGCTAAAGAAGGAATTGAGGGGAATAAATGATCGCAGAATGATAATTTTTTTGTGTGATTTAGACAAATAACATTTTATTTATTTATTTTTATTTCAAATTTGAGCTCAAGAACCTAATGGAACTGAAGCAAACACACAAAAGAGCGTGTTTTTATACTGTAAGAAATAAAAATCAGAGAAGGTACTGCTTATTTTATGCCATGACATCATCTGTTTTTTATATTTACGTTTAATGACATTTCCTTTAACTTTCCTATAACAAACTGCAATGCAATGCAATGCTTCAAAATATGAGTAAAACACATGTGAAAAATCAGTACAGAAAATTCCTTCATATTAACAGTACACTGTGCCCTATTTTTACAGAGTTTTCTTTGAGGGTAGGGCTCTGATTAGACAAAACTCTTTTTTTAGCCAACAGCAAATCCAACTCAAATCAGTTTTGTGAACAATAGAATCAGCATGAAAACCAGTGTTTACGATATTATATTTTGGAGTACATTACAATGAAAATGGTCATATCCAGTCTGGCTTTTGTGTTTGTTTCTTTTTTGTTGTTGTTGTTTTTTGGTTTTTTTGCCCATCAATTAACGTCTTGTGAAGCCAAAAGCTTTTAAGGTTTTGAGAAACAAATCCTTCAAAACATTTTTAACATCCATAATCCATAATAATACTTCCTCCAGTGAAAAAGTGCATCTCCTGTTGTCTCTCACATCAAAATCCAGACACATATTTGTTTAGAGCTGTTTAAACACTGCTTGATCTGTGCAGATTTCTCTCCTGATTCACACCAGAACACTTTTTCACTGGAGGAAGTGTTATTATGGATTATAGACTCTATGTATTTGAGTTAAAAACATCTTAATGCTGGATTTGTTTCATCTTTTGTCTTCTCCAGATGTTCACTGATGGACTGGAGTGCTGTGGATTACTTGTGGATTATTGTGATGTTTTTATCAGCTGTTTGGACTCTCATTCTGACGGCACCCATTCACTGCAGAGCATCCATTGATGAGACACTGATGCAGTGCTACATTTCTACAAACCTGATGAAGAAACAAACTCATCGACATCTCAGGTGACCTGAGGGAGAGCACATTTACAGCACATTTTCATTTTGGCCTGAACTGTTCCTATAAGTTTTACACAGGGACAGGTGATAAAGCCTCTGCAGGACACTAGCAGAGAAGTGGGTTAAAACTGCAGCATGATAGTAAGAGAACAGGAGCTGTTCTGAGCTGGACCGAGGGGAGCGACGGCCTTTATTCGCTCCCACACCACAGCAGGAGCGCGAGGAGGAAGGTTAGCAGACTGGAAAGAGTCCGAGAGGCTGAAATAATCAGGCCAAGATGACAAATGAGACGAGGGATGCAGAGAGAGAGAGAGAGAGAGAGAGAGGAACACATGAAGAGGAAAACAGAGGGAGTACAACATTTCCTCAAAAAATTCGCAGTGTCCCAGATATAACACTTGTCTGCAATTCACAAGCGACTCGAGGCGACACACACACACACACACACACACACACACACACACTGGACTCGGTTCGTTCCTCAGAGTATTTCTCCTGAATGTCCCGCAGCCAACGCCTCACTGCTGGCCTTATTTCACAAGGTGCCTTCATAAGGAACGTCCCGAATGAACTTCACAAGTTTCCTGAGCTTAGGAAAGTTAAGGAAAGTTCCAGCAGAGCGGAGACCAGTGTCCTATACGACAGAGACGAGTCTCCGCGTGAAGAGATCAAGGAGAAAATATGAGCCGAACACCTTGAGCAATACCTGAACTCGAAGGGAAGACAAGGAGTAATCCTCCCAAAAATGTAACACAAAAGCAGATATTTTAAGAAATGTCTTTATCCACAATGAAAGTCAATGGGGTCCAATGTTGTTTGGTTCCCAACGGTCTTCAGAATATGTCCCACAGAAGAAAGACGACATGAAGGAGAGTAAATGATGATACAGCACATGATATGAGCCTCATGCTGCTGTTGAAGATCATCACTGAACATCTTCCATCTATAAGGAGAATATAATTAATTCTCATTATTAATTGCTCAAATGTTGCTCCTTCAGAGCTCAAGAAAATTGAGTTCTCAGAGTTGAGTTTCAGCTTAATTTCGGATGTTTCATTAATATTTCCAGAGGAGAAATAAAGATGGATCAAATGCAGTTGTTCCTGAGGTGGTTGCTAAGGCGGTTGCTAGGGTTCCTGGGGTGGTTGCTAGGGTGTTGCCATGCAGTTGCTAAGGTACCCAGGTTGGTTGCTAAGGTGTTGATATGTGGTTGCTAAGGTACTCTGGGAGTTGCTAGGGTGTTGGTATGCGGTTTCTAGGGTACCTGGGATGGTTGCTAGGGTGTTGCTATATGGTTGCTAGGGTACCCGGGGTGGTTGCTAAGGTGTTGCTATGCGGTTGCTAGGGTACCCTGGGTGGTTGCTAGGGTGTTGATATGTGGTTGCTAGGGTACTATGGGTGGTTGCTAAGGTGTTGCTATGTGGTTGCTAGGGTTCCCGGGGCAGCTGCAAGGGTGTTGCTATGCGGTTACTAGGGTACCTGGGGTGGTTGCTAGGGTGTTGCTATGTGGTTGCTAGGGTACTTGGGGTGGTTGCTAAGGTGTTGCTAGAGTACTTGGGGTGGTTGCTCGGATGGTGCCATGTGGTTGCTAGTGTACTTGGGGGGTTGCTAAGGTCTTTCTAGAGTATTTGGTGTGGCTGCTAGGATGTTGCATTTAAAAAGTGACAAAAAAAGTGAAAAAGTGAAAGTGACGTGACGTGACATACAGCCAAGTATGGTGATCCATACTCGGAATTCGTGCTCTTCTTTTAACCCATCCAAAGTGCACACACACGCAGCAGTGAACACACACACACCATGAACACACACCCGGAGCAGTGGGTATTATTTATGCTGCGGCGCCCGGGGAGCAGTTGGGGGTTCGGTGCCTTGCTCAAGGACACCTCAGTGGTACTGAAGGTAAATACCACGACTGTAAATGGATTAGAAATATAGTACATAGAAGGGAAGCTTGATTGAGTCTCAAAGGATTCTGGGAGTTTAAGTTTGAATTACAGTGGAGTTTGAATAGTCTTGGCTCATTTGAACATTCCATCAATGTAAATCTATGGGATTTTTATGATTTTTAATCTTAATTTTTATGAAAACCGTAAGTCTGATTAGTTAGAAAAGATACAGCACACTCGGTCAGATCAGTCTGAAGATCTGGGCTGAGTTTAGAGTCTGCAGAGTTAAAGCTCTGGGAGGAGTTAGAGTTGATCATTTTAGTCTCAGAAGAAGAAGAATAATAAGTTTAAGCCGGATTTCAGTAAATTGGCTTTCTCAAGCCAACTTAATATATATAAAATATAAATATTATCAAAAAAAATAATAGTACCTCAATGATACTAAAATAACATTGGTAAACACAATCATTCCAATAAAGTACTTTGAATTGAAATTGAAATAAAGACTGCAGCTCAGATCATTTGAGGATTTGATGAGGAATGATTTGAGATCATGTGTGTGATTCGTTAGTCAGATGATTGTTAATGTGATGTTCGTTCACTGAGGTCTGACCTCCGGAGGTGTTCGTTGTGTTTAAAGACGGTGTGTGTGTTTATGTGATGGAGCCGTTCTCCTGCTGCTTCATGACTCAGAGCGGGTAAAAGGATACAGTAATTACAGCTTTCTGCAGACGTGACATTTTAAAGGCTTAAAGAGACTCTGTGCTTCCTGTGAGGAGGAGGAAGCCCTCTTTATTTCCCAGCCTTCAGCAGAAGCTCCTCTGACTTACAGAGACACGGCTCTTCAAAGCTCAGTGTGTGTTCAGGAGAGACACATGAAAGCTTCTTCTGAGAGAAAGAGAAAATCCTCTCTGCTTCAAAAAAAAAAAAAAATTATATATATATATATACTTTCTGTGTTTTTGATGGAGCTGTCAATGTCAAACTGTCCTTCCCTACATCACATACTTCAGTGTCCAACAAAGTGTTACTGTCCTTCAAGAACACCAAACCTTTACACACACACACACACACACACACACACACACACACACACGCACACACACACACACACAAACACTCACTCACTCACTCACTCACACACACAAATACACACACACACATACACACACACACACACACACACTCACTCACTCACACACACAAATACACACACACACACACACACACACACACACACAGTAATAGTCCTGATGCTTGGCACTTCCAGGAAGCTACAGCAAATCTAGTTTTTTGCTTACAGAGGACACAACAAAATTCAATTTCTCAGAAGCAGAACCATTTCTGTCAGTGAAACATTGTTTAAATCACACTACAGACACCCCGAGTGTCCATCACAGAAGGAATCAGAGACTGTCCTCAAACAGGGAGGATGGAGGAATCCAGGAAACGTCTTGTGTTTTGTGGAGATGTTGCGTATCAGAGCGAATCCACAGAGAAGAGACGATGCTAGCTCTACAGACTAGGGGTTGCACGAGTACTGATTTCTGCTATTTCTTATTTGAAATATACTCGAGGTACTCGACTACTCGTGGTTCATGCTGTAAATGAAAAGACATGAAATAGTTGTTATCAATAAACGCTTATTAATTCATAGCCTATTGCAAGAATTACATATGTAAATTGTCAAAACTTTATAATTATGACATTATTATTCGTATCTGCATCCGGATAAAACCGGGTGGAACGTCGTACAGTTTCTTGATAAGACCGTTATGAATATATATTTTTATCACTGAACAAGTATGCCATGTTAAACTAAAAGAATTATTAATTTCTAAAAATATATTTATCATGCAAGCAGATGTCATGACAAATGTTTAGTGATCATTTGAACTCGACTGAATTAATTCAATGCGCGAGTCTTTTTTTGAACTTCACTAAACAAATGTGCATGTGCCACGCAAACCAGCAAAAGATAAAGATGCAAACATGTAGGCCAGGTAGATATTGTATCTGTATCTACGCTGATTATTAGCCTATACTCTTGAGAGAGAACAGGTTTGGTTTTTGAGAGACTGAGAAATGCAACGCGGCTGTTTGATTGGTGAGCGCGCTGTGCTTATTCCATGTTTCATATCGTAGCCTAAGGTTTAAATCATTGCCTTTTAAATATATACTAATAATAGAATGTGTATGATGTATTATTTTATAGGTGATATTACACTTGCCAAGCTCTGATTTCTGAGAGATTAGGGTTAGGGTTAGTGATTTGCGCTCTTTTCATTCATAAAGTTTTCAAAACATTCATTCACTTCACACTCTATTGCGTGACTTTAGAGTTCTGTGTATAATATAGCGTTGATCCCCTGGCTCAACTGTTATCTAGCAAACACCAGACTGTGCCAGCTTCAGCCGAATATTCAGGCAGAATTATTCCTTGTCCGTTATTCTTTTTTGAAGCCATTATCCTTGCCTTTCTGAATAAGGTATTCGGCTTTGGGCACACCCCTAATTATTACATTACTTATTTTAATTTTACATGCAACATAAATAAAGTCATAGAAAGCAACAGCTACACGCAATATTGTAATCCTATAATTCATGTCATACTTGCAAACTCTGTGGATGCATTATGATTAATACATGCTCGAGTAGTCGATTGTGTCCGACAGCGCCGACTAGTGTTTGAAGTAGTCGATTACTCTACTTACTCTAATTACTCTCTCTGCGGCACAGTGTGGTAAACGCATGTGGGTTTTTTGTAATATCGAGGAATCAGTGGATCATCTTTTTTAAGACAGTGATTTCAGATCTGGGAGGATTGTATCAGGAATTTAGAAGTGTTTACCACAGTAAATGTTATATTGGTTGCAAAGAAGATGATTTCTTTGATTGAAGGTGAAGCAAAGTGGTTAACAAGAAAAGGAAAATAAAAGGTGAATGTTCAGCGGATCCTAAATAAACATTTAAAGCACTAATAACTTCAAGAATAAGAGCAGAGTTTGCTTTTTATACAATGACAAATAATTCAATGGTTTTTAATGAAATTTGGGGTACTGGAAAAATCTTGTGTGCAGCTGATGAAGAAGAACATTTAATTATTCTTTTGTAAAGCTTTTTTTTTAGGTAACTTTGGAGGAAGATGTGTGACTGTAATTACATTTTTTAAAAATGTTTAATATTTTTCTCAGAAAAGGGCATTGCACATTTACCATATTCACACAATAATCATGACCCCCCCTTCAAAAAAAAAAAAAAATATTAATAAAGGAGTGTAAAAATTCTTTCGTTCTTTCTCTTTCTCTTTTGAAAGCCCATTTTCACCACTGAACAAAAAAATTAAATAAAATAAACATTTCTATCTCACAGTTTTTCTTGCAATTGTGAGTTTACATCTTGCAGTTCTGACTTTTTTTCTCAGAATTGCATGATAAAAACTTGCACTTGTGAAAAGTCAGAAATGTGAGATATAGAGCCACAACTGCATGGTATAAAGTCAGAATTTCGAGATATAAAGACTTTTATATAAATATATAAAGAGTTTATTTCATGCATTCTGAGAAAAAAAGTCAGATCTGCAAGATGTAAACTCACAATTGCAAGAAAAAAGTCAGAATTGTGAGATAAAAAGTTGCAATTACCTGTTTTTTAAATTTTTTATTTTTTTATTCAGTGGCGAAAACGGGCTTTCGAAAGAGAAAGAGAAAGAACGAGAGTGAATTTTTGAATTTATTTTTGTGGATAAAAAGTCCTTTTATTTCGCCCTTTATCATTCTTTATTCAGTGGTGGAAACTCTTCCATACTCTCTGATTGTGATTAGGAACAAAAAGCAGGCAGATGCCGTCTGATGTCTCTCTCTGATGAAGTTTATTTCTCCACAGCTGTGGATCCAGACAGGTGGAGAGGTTTCCACACATACGGGCCGCTTGAGCAATAAATGACAGGTATTATTTAGAAACGGCGTGATGTTTTGTGCATATGCTGGCCTGATGAAGCACCTCCATCACGAACAGAAAGAGAGAGCCATAGTTTAACAGATGGAGACTGGAAGAGAGCTGTCATGCTGGAGCAGCGTGGGAGAGAGAGCGAGACGCATTGTGTTCCGCCTTTCATTCTCGGGGTTTGTCGTTCTGAAGACGGCTGAACAGGAGCGATTCAGAGAGGTTTTTCAATGATTATGTACAGAAAACGATAATCTAAAGCATTCTGGTGCTCAGACGGACCTGAAATCATTATCAGAATGAATTTACATTCATGCATTTGGCAGATGTTTTTAGCCGAAGTGACTAACAACGAATTCAAAGTGTTTTATGGTGATGCATATTGGTCAGTCATACATAAACAGTTTATTATCAACTATTTGCATCTATTTAATTTTATTTAAATAAGCATTTTCAAAATGCATTTATTCAAATC
This sequence comes from allo-octoploid hybrid of Carassius auratus x Cyprinus carpio, assembly GCA_024542945.1. NCBI lineage: Eukaryota > Metazoa > Chordata > Actinopteri > Cypriniformes > allo-octoploid hybrid of Carassius auratus x Cyprinus carpio. Next base: position 115,508 of record JANHFF010002723.1, on the reverse strand, counting down.
GCTTACAATCGGCATAAACCTATTCATAGTGAAAACAATTAAATTATTCAATAGAAAGGTATGAAGATGGTTAAAATATGACAAGCTGTGGAACAAGCAATATTTGATTTAAAACACATTCAGTGTATTAGTACTATTACAGAAATCTGACCTGTTTAATTTATGAGAGACTGACAAATATGAATCACGTTAAGATATTAGTTTGTTTATTTAAAAATAGATACATAAGATACATAAATCCTAAAATTTTGGAGTGTTTTTTCTTCTTCTGTACAACCATTTGCAGAGTATGCATCAAATGTCAAATCAATATTTTCAAGCCACTCTGTAACATAATCTATTTAAGATAAACAACATATAAAAACACACCCCTAAATGAAGCATACACACCAAACGAGTGCTTTTCTGATGTGTGAACATATAGACGGTTTGGTCGGAAATGGATGTGACTGAGACGAGAGATGAAGTTTAATCGATAAAAATCAGATCATTCTCCGTGTCTTGAAATGAGGCCTGTACTGAGAACACACACATTATCATAATTAAAGCATTAACCACACACACGCCGCATGACTGATCACACGTACAGGATGCACACGAGCGCAGAAGATCGAATTATGAACCGAGTGTCATACGGCGACACAGAGAGCCACAGAAGGACAGGAAGTGATGAAGGGTTTCTATGGAAACAGCCTTAAAGATGACCTGACCGTATAAAGAGGAAGACGACGATGATGATGAACATCTATTACTCATACTGGCTTTCTCTCCTTCGTTACACAAATCTCAGTTCCTGTGACGTCAGACAATATGAGAGATTACTGGAATGATCTCGTTTCAGGTTGAGCTGCCACATTAAACAGATTAAGAGAGTTTAACAGTGTTTACAGGCGTCATGTTGTGTGTTTTTCATTCGTTTTTCTCCTGAGGTCACTAATGCAAAAAGAACAGATGTCAGTTTTCCGGGGGTTTTTCAGTAATTGCATCGATCCTACTTGAGGCAATAGTTCACCACAAAATGATTGTGCTGAAAATGATGAGATGAGTTTGTTTCTTGATCAGGTTTGTAGAAATGCTGCACTGCATCAGTGTCTCAACAATGGATGCTCTGCAGTGAATGGGTGCCGTCAGAATGAGAGTCCAAACAGCTGATAAAAACATCACAATAATCCACAAGTAATCCACAGCACTCCAGTCCATCAGTGAACATCTTGTTATTGATGTTTTTATCAGCTGTTTGGACTCTCATTCTGACGGCACCCATTCACTGCAGAGCATCCATTGTTGAGACACTGATGCAGTGCTACATTTCTACAAACCTGATGAAGAAACAAACTCATCCTGATCTTGGATAAGCACATTTTCAGCACTTTTCCAGAATTTTTGGGTGAACTATTACTTGAAGTCGCACATATGTAAAAATCAAGAAATTATGTTAAGAACTGCATGAAAAATGAGACCCGTCATCATGCACATGCAGAAGACACGAGAGAATCGGAGGAAGCACAGGATAGTCACCAGAGGTTTACTAAAAACACATGTTCAATCTCCTGAAGGATCTCAAGCTCTCTAAAGACGTTCCGGACCTCGTCCCGCTCGATGCACTGCTGCTTGTTCATGTACTTCATGGCGTACATCTTCTCTGTGTCCCGCTTCTGCACGATGCACACCTGAAACACACACAGATGAACACGCAATGAGAAAGACGGCACAGGCCACACTAACAAGAACATATACATCATCACCACGTCCTATTAATAACACGCTCGCTTCGACGGCACAAAATGTCACGGTCAGAGGCGCTTCACAAGCTCAGAATCTGCATTAAAAGCTCATTAAATGATAATCAAGATGTGAGACAGAGATAAAGGTCAAAACACAGTCAGGACTCTGGCAGCGGACAGGTCACATGGACTTGCTAATATCTTATATCTCTGCAAATGCATATGTCACTATACAGATATTTTTTCTAGAAATCCAGAGAAATAAATACTAAAAAATATTCGAATGAGCAGATATCAAGTGAATGAACAAAATTGCAAAATAAGCGCTTTACAAAAACATGTCAAAACACTGTATGAGATGTCACAATAAGTACAGGACAGTCACAGGACAGTTTATTAGCGTGGGATTTTACAGTCACTCTTCATGGAGGTTACACCAGTAGGTGGCACCAAGTGACTGTTTTAATAAGTGACTCATTTGAATCATTCATTCAGGCGATTCATTTGAAAGAACAAATTTGTTCTAGAACAAAACAAGTGATTCATTAAATCGTTCATTCAAACGATTCATTTAAGAACCCAGTTTCATTTGGGAGCAAAACAGCGAGTCAGTGATTCGTTCATTCAACAAATTCGATCAAAAACACAGTTTTATTTAGCAACAAAACAACTGAGTGGTTCAAAAGAAAGGATTCGTTTAGCAGCAAAAGTGAGCCATCGAATCATTCATTTAACCGATTCATTCAAAAGTACAGATTTGTTCAGTGACAAAACAAGTGAGTCACCGAATCATCCGTTCAACCGATTTGTTCAAAAACACGGTTTCATTCGCGAACAAAACATGCGAGTCAATGATTCGTTCATTCAGCAAATTCATTCAAAAACAGATTTATTCAGGAATAAAACAAGTGAGTGCTTCAAAAGAACGGATTGGTTTAGGAGCAAAAGTGAGCCATCGAATCATTCATTTAATCCATTTATTCAAAAGTACAGATTTGTTCAGAGACAAAACATCATCGAATCATCCGTTCAACCGATTCGTTCAAAGCACGGATTCATTCTGGAACTAAACTATTAAATCAACAAATCATTCGTTCAACCCCGTTCACGGACAAAACAAGTTGATGAATCATTCATTCATCCGATTCATTCAAAAACAAATTCATTCACGGACTGGAAAGTGATTCTAGAGTTTTTCGTCACCATCTCGGTTAACAATAGACCCGATATAGCCCTGCACTGAATAACCCACTTCTAGCCTTGAATTTGTTTTGAATTTGAATTTGTTGAATTCAGAATAACCTTGAATTTGTTTTAATGTAATTTTTGCCAAAATAACTTGCGAGATGTTAATATTCCAGGAAGCAAAGTCTTTAATTCTCCAGTACCATCATTCTCAGGCAGTATCGACCTTATCGTCAATATAGACGGTCTGCCAATATTCAAGTCCAGTACAACCCATTTTTGGCCTATTCTTGCCAAATCTGATGATGCTGAGCCATTTCTGGCAATAGCAAGCCTGACCCTGTTCATGACTATCTTTGTGATTTAATAGCAGAATTGCAGGTGCTTATGAAAAATGATGTCCCACACAAAACCACAAAGTAACACTGCAAGCAGTCTTCCAGCAAGAGCAGTTCTGAAGTGCATCAGAAGCCACAATGTCTTGCATGGATGTGAGCGTGGTCTCTCAGTGGCCACATGACTCTTATTTTACTAATATATTAAAATATTGTACATATCCTCATTCAGGTGAAATGAAACGAGCCACAGCGTGACCGCACTAGAAACAAGCAAGCAAAATAATCTAGCTGAAATGGCTTTCAAAGTGTCCAGTATAAATGTTGTTTTCCTGATCTTTAGAAAAGCGTTTGAGCTCATAAGAGAACAGCAGTGTTTCTCCCCACAGATCCAGACGGAAAACACTCTAAAACCTTCCCTAACTGCATCCGCTTTGATCCAGCAGCGACTCGGCGGTTCACAGCAGACACCTCGAATACAAACCTGCCCTCGGGCGACGATAACTCAGACAAACAGCCCAAATATCACCCTCCCAGATGAGACTGATAACAGCATCCCCGACTGAGATCTAATCATCCGTTCCACAATAACATAAGCACATTAACCAGCAGAAACCAGAAAAACAAGACCTTACTCTGCTTTGACAACAAATCCATTTTCTTGCTGCTAAACAACATTCTGTGAAAATATCCTCACCCTCAGATCATCCGAGATCAGGATGAGTTTGTTTCTTCATCAGGTTTGTAGAAATGTAGCATTGCATCAATGTCTCAGGAATGGATGCTCTGCAGTGAATGGGTGCCGTCAGAATGAAAGTCCAAACAGCTGATAAAAACATCACAATAATACACAGCACTCCAGTCCATCAGTTAACATCTGGAGAAGACAAAAGCTGAAACACATCCAGCATCTCCAGCACACCTGTGCAATAATCATGCTGTCTAATCAGCATCTTGATATGCCACACCTGTGAGGGGGATGGATTATCTCGGCAAAGGAGAAGTGCTCACTAACACAGATTTAGACAGATTTGTGAACAATATTTGAGAGAAATAGGGCTTTTGTGTACATAGAAAAAGTCTTAGATCTTTGAGTTCAGCTCATGAAAAATGGGAGCAAAAACAAAAGTGTTGCATTTATAATTTTGTTCCGTGTATTATATATATCTGCTCAGAATTACCAAAATGGTGCTACGCTGATTTGGAGAGACACAGAGGAGAGGAATTGTTGAATAAAGTCGTTATTTTTGTTTTTCTTCGTGTACAAAAAGTATTCTCGTCACTTCATAACGTTACGGTTGAATCACTGATGACAGATGGAGTATTCTGACGATGCTTCTCATACTTTCCTGGACCTTGACACTGTTATTTATTTGGCAGTCTATGGGAAAGTCACAAGCCTCCCGGTTTTCATCCAAAATATCTTCAATTGTGTTCTGAAGACGAACAGAGCTTTTACGGGTTTGGAACAAATTTTCATTTTGCGGTGGAGTATCCCTTTAAGCATCCTATTCCAGAATTGTAATAGATTTTGGATTCCCAAGCCTAGGTATGGGTTAAAATGTTAAACAAAATGCTCTTTTTTTGTCCTACCAAAAATGTGCCTGGAGCCAACCTTTGTTTTTATTACAAATTACACTTTCAATATTATTTTAAACCATTCAAGTCAAGAAGACTCAGGGCTGTTTTCTCTGCTGCACACACATCCTTGTGTAAGTGTTCTTTAGCCTGGTGATTTTCATTCATAATATCAGAATCATAAAAATTCAAACGATGCCCACCCTTACCCATACGCCACATTATTTTTACCGGCACACTTTCTATTCTTTTCACACTGTTTTAAACCCTTTATTTTCACTTAAAGCTTCACTTACCCTTCTCTGCTTTTGTCCTTCTTTAAAACAACCACATAATCTTATACGTAAATGTACTTTTCAAAATGAGTTATAAAACAGTTGCTCCTGGTAGTATGTTTGCTTAACATAGCGTCAAACTTGACAATTTATGAAACTAATATCATGTTTTGCTCCAAAATCACTATATAACATCAGTCATGTTTGAAACAGATGGCTTCTGTGGTTACATGTTGCTTCTTATCATAATGAGACAGAAAATATTCTTTATAATAATAATAATCTTTACTGTGATACAAGCTATGTCATTTAGCATTGCATTGTAGTTGTGTGTTTATTGTCTTCCACGTTTCATCAGTAAAAGCGTCTCTATCTGTATGTTATTCAGCTGTAGTGATTTCTGATGCATTTTTTTTTTACTTTGTAATGCAGTAACTTGAGTAGTTTTTCAGCAAACTACTTTTTTACTCTTACTTGATTCATATTATTTTTCAGTACTTCTACTTGTACTCAAGTAAATTATTCCTTAAGTAGCAATACTTTTACTTACGTACAATTTCTTAGTACTCTTTCAATCACTATGAGCTTTACATTTATCTCCTCCAAGCGAGAGCATTCCGTGGTTAAATATTCATAATGAACTCCTGTGATTGTGCTTGAACACACACTAGACGGTGTGGTAAAGGTCAGCCGTGGTCTGTGCTGAAAGACCGTTTCCAGCTGTTCTGAGCTGATATTTCAGTCACTGCTCTGGGAAACATCATAACAATGCTGTCTGTCCTTCCACCTGCTCGCTGTGGTCAAAGGCTGTCGATCGAGGCCTAACCGAGCTCTGACCGAGTCACGCTGAAGCTGTGAGATAAAGCGGCACGCCAGGGAAAGAGCCGTATAAACCCGTCCCACCAGAGAACACTTCCACTCCACAGATCACTTCACACTTATCATCATCTGTTTACGTGTTTAGAGAATCCCTGAGCAGATTCTTACGAGCGAGGAGCGTCCTGACGAGAAACAGCGTGTGTAATCCTGCTGACCAGAGGATCTCAGAGGAGCGTTATTATCATCAACGAAAACTAAAACCATAAAAAAACACATTCTCATTGCTTAAAATAAAATATGCATCAACTGAAATAAGATGCAAAACTGAAAAAAGAATGACAACTATATAGACATATTTAAAATAAAACTAAAATTAAAATAATAATTAAACATTTTAATTAAAAAACACTTACTAAAATAAACTTATTTTATTTCAGCTAGCTGTCGAGGCAACATTTCTCATTTTTATTTATGTTAACTTGATGTACTAACATAAACTACAATTTAGAAAAACTATATAAACATTTAAAAAAATAATAATAAAAATGAAAAAAACAACAAAATTACTAAGGTTAACTAAATTTAAAACCTTTTTTTTTTATTCAGAAACAAAATAAAAGGCAAAAAACATTTTATTTCAGCTAGTTGTTGAGGCAACATTTCTCATTTTTATTTAGCTTAAGTTGAAGTACTAAAATAACTCAAATGAAATAAACTAAAATGAAAACTATAAAACATTTTAAATACTTAAAATGAACACCAACTGAAATTAAATAAATATTAAAAAAACTTAAACTTATTAAATTTCAGCTAGTTGCCAAGGGAACAATTCAAATTTTCATTTAGTTTAAGTACTTTAACTACAACAACAAACCTTTATAAAAACTATAGACATATTAAACAATATAAAAATAAAAATGTCAAACAACACAATAAAACTAACTAAAAAAAATCTAAATATTTACAAAAACTATAATAAAACATTAACATAATTTGGAATTATTGTGATTAATATTAGGCATTTTAGATTTTGAAAAGTATTTGACGTCACAAAATTAACAGCATCTGGACTCATGTACAAGTCCAGAGATGAAGCTATTAAAGAGGTCATGACATGGATTTATTATTATTTTAATATGTTCCTTGAATACATTTGCAAAAATTATTATTGTTAACCCTCAATCTGGCCCTATGTCAGTAAATGTTCACAATGTCAACAAAATAATAGCTTTAATAAATATGAAATAAAAGCTCGTTTTGAACTGATGAGGTCGTTTAAGATTCAAAACTTGAAGGATATTTAAATGGCACAAAGAGCTTGAATATGCAGAAAGATTTATGACTTTAATGACTTTAAATTAGATTTTATGTCAAAAATTCAACATCTTAGTCATTATGTTGTTCAAGAAGCAATTATAAATTCACTTCCATTCAACGAAATACTGTCCTTCCTCCATTAAATACTGTATTTGACTTTATTATGACATAAATAAGGTCAAATGTGATGTTTGCAATGCATGAAGCACATGAAGCTGCTCTTCAGAGAAGAGTTTTGATGCTTTGTTATGAAATCTGCAGAGAAAGAGGTGAGAAAAGACAAGGACAGAAGCACAAAGCATCTTCTCTCTCTCTATCTCTCTCACTTCAAGTCAGCGTTTATGGATTGCAAAGCTACATTTCATAAGGCGAGATGATATTCAGTCGGCAAAACGCTGAGCTGAAATGACACCTTATTAAATGATTCACCGCAGCCTCGGACAAAATCATCAAATTAAATGTGATCTGCTACCTTTCGTTTCGGATGACAGCATAAGTGCAGTTACTATGGTATTTTGGTGGAGACCATGGTTACCATGGTTACCATTTTTTGTCAGAATCCTAATGAGGAAAAATGACTCCTCTTTCTCAGACACCGGTGTCAGTCCTTATAAAGCAACATTTAATTATCAGCTGGATATCTCAGCAGCTCCTCACCACCATTACTAGAACTGAATCTGCAAATCCAGCGTATATAAACATGTGCATGATGGCTGTGATTCCATTCATAGTGCAGTCAGGTACTATTTGAACCCCCAAGAGATACATACAAATGTCTAAAAGATGAATAGTTTTACTAAGGGAATTAAACTTTGCAAATGCTTTGAGACCCTCAAAATACAATTTTTTTTCCAATTATGTATTAAGAGATTAAAGTGGTTTTGTGTTCGGGTCATTTTTGACCCGTATATGTATGGAGTCCCATAGGTGTCAAAAACGGTTTTGTATAAAGTCATAATAGTGTCAAAAAAAATTATAAAATATATTTAGGCTTTTCCCCTTATCTCACACACTGAATTTGGTTGATTAACAAATATCTACGTCTATTGATGAACCATAGCAGCATGAAAAACTGCAGCTGAAAGTGAAAGTTGATGCAAGTAAAATGATTTTATTTTATTTGAAAACTTTTCACAGTAATATTTGTGGTTTTTTTTGGAAATTTTGACTGTTTTGGAGCAATCGTGAGTTTAAAGTTCTAAGGAATTTAATTAAATGCCATTCATTCCAATGGAGTAAACACTGATAATTCTCAGATTATATGATGTTATAAATTTTAGACAATGATTTATTCAAATCAAATTTCTCATCAACACTGAGAAAAATATATGGAAATTTTGCATCATAGTTTTTTGTGTAGTTGTTAAATGTAATAGAATTTATAACTTTTTAAATAATAAAAAAAAACTGCTGTAATAACAGTAAAATAAAATAAAAACCACATTCCTTCATTAATGAGAAGTTGCTGATCAGATATAATATGATTTTAGTTGAAAAGTATGAAATTATGACTGTTTTATAAAATAATGATTCTTTGGAATAAAATAATGTTCATGTTTTGTGTGCATTATGTTTGTCGTGAGGTCGCGTCTGCAGTAATGCAGCGCTCTGCGCTCATAAAGCGTGTCAGGTATGAGGCGCAGTGTTTTATGTAAGGTTGTATAATGCGTTGGTCGCGTTTGCAGAGTGTCTTTACTTTTTAAGCTTCTTCTATTCCCACTACTCTGATATATTTAGCTGCTCGATCCATTGTTGTCACCAAGCACAAGTGTGTCCTGTTCAATCTACAGGAGACTCCAATCAAAAGCGTTTGCTTTCTGGGTCACAGAACTGCGGAGCGGAGCAAGACGGCTTCAGGCTGAAGAGACACAGATCTAAGAGCAGAGAGCCGATCCGTCTGGTCACTATTCCAGTCTCACGCTCTTAAAATAACGCAGCTTTACTGGAATCAGTGCTTCCAAGAGGAACCTTTGACATCCAGAAGCACTAAAGGTTCTTCAAATCCCAGAGAGGATTTTCTATTTCCTCAGAAAATGCTACTTAATGCTATTGCATCGGACTAAAACTTACTGTGTTGAAAAGGCTCTAAGTTAATTCTTATTGGTGGGTGAATGATTGACAGTCGTAACTTAGTCCCGCCCCCAGAGGGTGACGCAACTTATGTTTCGCTTGAAGGCTGTGGAGGGCTCGCGTGTATTCAAGCCATAGATGAGTGTGCGTAACTTTGAAAGTAAGTTTAATTTCCACTTATACCGTCTTTAATCTTGTTTCTATTGTTATTTGCTGTATTATGGGTTGAAACGTTCAGATGTTGAGTGTTTTCGGATTTCCGTGAGGCTAATGTTGGCGGTATGACTGTGTGCATTATCTTTGCACGTGTGTTCCGATGCGCGCTGTATAAGTGAAATAATCACAACGACTCATATTTTTCCATATGTTTACTTTATTGTCTACAATTTACAGATGTTATTAAGCCATATTTATGTGGATTGTGAAGATTACACTCGATTGAGATATGGTTATAAGACGATAGTCACGTGTCTATTTATAGTCAATTGTTACATTTTATAGTCATGTATCCTCACGCGTTTGAGTGAAATGTATATCATTTATTACTGTAAACTGATTATTTATATTTCTGTTTTATTGTAGAAACCACACTCACACACCCTTTATATGTTCATGCCATGCCCTGAGTATGTTGATGGCTTGATCCTACTATTAAAACAGTGATTGGACTTTGGACTTTTGTGCATTCTTACCGATGTCCTGTGATGATCCCAACTAAGTCGGAACCAGGCAATACAGTCCATAAACCTAATTAACATTGGTCCTTTGAGCCGGATAGGTGATTGCCACAGGTTAAGATGTCCAAAGCCCATTCAGAGTCACAGTGTGAGCCTGAAGTCCGTAGTAGACGACCATCACGCCCCCCACGCCACTTGGAAGATTATGAGGTGGATTACAGCGGCTTCCAGCATTCATATCCACCTACTTCCAGGATGCAAACAGAGCCTTACCGCTGGGAGTCAGGGAATGAGGGTGCTGTCGGGATGACACCCTTCACCAGGTGGCATGCTACTCACCGCGGTGATGTTACTGAGGATACTGGAGATCAGTATGTACCACAAGATGCTCAAACAGTGAAGAGAGACGCCTGCATAAAACCATTGAGGACATGAAACACAGCTCAGAAAGGGAGGAAACCGACTCATCACAGTGTCCTGTGCCTTTTCCTCGCACTCACTCATCGACAAAGGCAGCAAAGAAACCTTCTCCTGTCCCAACTCCACGTCTAAGCAAGTTAGCAGTAGCTCAAATGAGTGATCAGATTTCTAAAGAGACTGGAAAACCAGTTATGGATAAAGGAAAGGAACAGTCGGAAGATGAGGAGCTAGACTGTGAAATTAATTTGTCAGGTGAACTTTCAGAAATGAAACTGCAGCCCACATCAAAGAACAGGTATGTGCAATATCAACCAAATTCACCAAATCCATGTACATTGCAATCTCAGCACAAGATAAGTGTACACGCTGCACAAAGCGCAAGCTATGCACATGACCAAAGACATATCCCACCAAAGCCACAAATACGTGATCCTTCCCCTGCAGCTGACTTTAGATTCAGAGAACGAATTGATTACCACCCAAGACAACATTTTCATCCTAGAGACTTCGTTCAGCGCTCTCATTCTCCTCCCACCAGAGAGAGCATTTACAGAGGTCCGAGCCCTTCAATACCAGACTTCACAGTGGAAGACCCACGACAGTTTGCTAGACTCAAAATATCTCTTGACAATTTGCTGCCATACGATGCTACTGAACAGTTTAAATATCAAATTCTGCTTGAGCATCTGAAATTCGAAGAGGCCCTTTTAATTGCTGATTCCTACAGCAACTCCCGTTATCCATACAGCCAAACAATGCAATCGCTGACTGAACATTATGGACAGCCGCATCAATTGGCGTTGCAGAAAATTGCTGACTTGATGGACGGACCAAATATTCGCAGTGGTGACACTCAGGCCTTTCGTAAGTTTGCCCTCAGAGTTCGAGCATTAGTGGGTATGCTTGACCAGCTGGATGAGAAGGGAACTATTGAATTGCAGTGTGGTTCACACGTGGCAAGACTCATGTCTAAACTCCCTCATGATCTCAAGGCTAACTTCAAGAGGTATGTTCACCCCCTCAGAAACCCAATTCCAAACCTGCTCGACTTTTCACACTGGCTTGAGTTTGAGCTGCAGGTGCAGCCCACTGACTGTAAACTCAATACTAGTGAAATGAGGGGACAAATTAGTCAGCACAAAGAAGCTCCGCGACAGCGTAAGCACACTTTTCAGTCAACAGCCATTTTGCATGGTGTGGATCAGTCAGCAGACCCTCCAGCTGCAAAATCATCAGAATTTCAAAATCCTGGCAAAATTGTGTACTGTCATTACTGTGATAATAATCACCACTATCTTAACCAGTGCAATAACTTCACACAGCTAACCAGTGAGCTCAAAACTAACTGGATTAAGTCAAATAAGAGATGTTGGAGGTGTGGACGGAAACATCAGGCAGCCCAGTGCAGATTGAAAGCCACATGCAAAACTTGCAATGGCAAACATCTAACTGTTTTGCATGACATCAACAGCAAATCAACAGAGATGAAGCACAACCATGAAAGATCCCAAGAGAGTCAGATGTTATACCTAGATCGTCCAGCAGGTGGTAGCCAAGTCCTTCTGAAAATTTGTAAAGTGCTGTTGCGTAATGGCAAAAATTCAATTATGACTTATGCTATTTTGGACGATGGCTCTGAACGTACAATCCTGCTTCATGGTGCAGCACAGCAGCTTAAACTTAATGGACAGACTGAAGCCCTCTCTTTGAGAACGGTTCGACATGACACCCAAGTCATACAAGGTACAAGAGTATCTTTCACTCTGTCCCCAGCATTTCAGCCAAGCAAAAGGTTCAAGATAACGGGTGCCTTTACAGCTGAGAATTTCGGCTTGGCCAAGCATTCACATCCAGTTACCCTTCTGCAAAGGAAATACCAGCATCTCAAAGGGCTGCCTCTTCATGCCTTTGCTCAGGTTCAGCCATTGTTGCTTATAGGCTCTGATCATCACCATTTAATCATGCCCATGGAGCCAGTTCACTTCGGCCCACCAGGCGGGCCAGCTGCTATAAGGACCAGATTAGGCTGGACACTGCAAGGGCCAGCCAATGTACTCCAGCACCAAATCCCAGAGCATCAATGCCTTTTCACATCTGTGACTTCCACCTCATCAGAGCTGTTGCAACATGTTGAGAGACTCTGGCAGCTTGACATACTACCATATCGCAATGAGAAGGTGGTGACACGTTCACGTTGTGACCAGGAGGCCATCACTCTGCTTGAGACCAAGACTGTAAGGGTAAATGTAAATGGAGTGTTTCGTTATGCTACACCGCTTCTGCGAAAAATGGACATGCCCGAATTGAAAGCGCCTAAAGAGTCTGTTCTCCCCAACCTCAGAGCTTTAGAAAGGCGTCTCAGTAAAAGTCCCGAACATGCAAAGGCATATAACCAGGAAATTGAAAGGCTGGATCAATCTGGTTATGTTGTCAAGCTGGCTGCTGAAGCAGTTGATCACAGCCCTGAATCATGGTACATACTGCACCACATGGTACACCATAACGGAAAGCACAGAGTAGTGTACAACTGTTCCTTTCATTACCAAGGCCATAACCTCAATGAGTACCTCCTAGCTGGGCCTACCCTCACCTCCACTTTGCTAGGAGTGTTACTCCGATTCAGAGAGCATGCAATTGCCATCACAAGCGATATCAAGGGCATGTTTCACCAGATTCGTCTGCTCCCAGAGGATAAACCACTTCTCAGATTTCTGTGGAGAAACATGCAGCGTGATACACCAGTCAGTGTCTATGAATGGCAGGTTTTGCCTTTTGGGACTACATGCAGCCCGTGCTGTGCAACATTTGCCGTCCTAAAACATGTCCAAGAGAACACTGTTCCAGGAGAAGAGACACGTGTGGCTGTAGAAAAACATTTCTATGTGGACAATTTCCTGCAGAGTGTAACTTCTATTGACAAAGCGACTGAACTGGTGAATAAGATTCAAGCTCTTTTAGTTTCTGGTGGGTTCGAGTTAAGACAATGGGCTAGCAACATTCCTTCTGTCGTTGCACACCTTCCTGTAGAATCCAGATCTGAGAGAAATGAGCTTTGGCTTACTGAAAAGGAATGGGATGTCTCTGTATCCACCTTGGGTCTACATTGGCTTTGCCAAGCAGACACACTTGGTTACAAAGCTCGTCTGAAGGAACCACAAGTTCCTACAATGAGGTATGTCTATCAGGTCGTAGCTAGTCAGTATGACCCACTTGGCTACATTATCCCCTTCACAACCAGAGCCAAAGTACTGATACAAAGACTGTGGGATAAAAAACGAGAGTGGGATGACCCATTGCTACCAAGTGACCTCTTGCAAGCCTGGCTTGAATGGGAAGCAGAATTGCAGTACCTGAACAAGATTGCTATACCACGATGCTACACTAGTACAGAACTGGATTCTAAAGTGTGCAAAAGAGACATCCACATATTCTGCGATGCTTCTAATAATGCGTATGGGTCAGTGGCGTATCTTAGAACAGAGAGTCCTCAAGGCCAAGTCGAGGTTGCATTTATCACAGCAAGATCAAGGGTGGCACCAAAGCGGCAGTTATCTGTTCCCCGGCTAGAACTCTGTGCAGCACTTAGTGGGGCTCAATTGGCAAGACTTCTGGAAAAGGAACTCACCCTGAACATTCAACAGGTGACATTGTGGAGTGACTCAAAGACAGTTTTATCTTGGATTCAATCAGATTCATGCAGATATAAAGTGTTTGTTGGCACAAGGATTGCAGAAATTCAGGAACTGACTGCTTCTCAGGCATGGCATTATGTGAAGTCTGAAAACAATCCTGCAGATGACATTACCCATGGTAAAACACTTCACCAACTCTCAGTGCCAAGTCACTGGAAAAAAGGACCACATTTTTTGTGGCAAGACCCAAGTACCTGGTCTAATGACACGGAGGAATTGGTCACAGACAGTACAGATGAAGAGGAGAAAGTTACCTTCTGCAGCCTGACCACAGTAGATTTCTCCGACATCATGCAAGAATTCTCATCATACCACAGTTTTGATCAACTGGTGGAACATGAAGCACAGAAACAATTAAAACAAGCCAATCGGACAAGAGATTTATCCGCCCAAGACTACGTAGCTGCTGAGATATCACTCTTTAAACAAGCCCAAGCTATGTGTTTCCCAGTTGAACTTGATACATTAACATGTGGTAAATCTTTGCCTCCCAACAGCAGATTAGTCTCACTTGCACCGGAGATTGACCAATCTACTGGGCTCATAAGAGTTGGTGGCCGTTTGCGACGTAGTGAGCTGCTTAGGCCAGATACTGTCCATCCAATTGTCATTGATCCCAAACACCCACTCAGTCAACTCCTGATCCAACATTATGATGAAAAACTTCATCATCCTGGCCCAGAAAGAGTATTTGCTGAGTTACGCCGTAAATACTGGATCATCAGAGGGCGAGAAGCAGTACGGCGGCACCAACATCAGTGTCGTGAATGCAAAAAATGGCGTGGAAAGCCTGAAGTGCCAAAAATGGCTGATTTACCACCAGCCCGACTCCGTCTCTACCGCCCAGCTTTTTATTCGACAGGTGTTGATTGTTTTGGGCCTTATACAATCAAAGTAGGCCGGCGCAATGAAAAACGGTGGGGGATCATATTTAAATGTATGACGACCAGAGGAGTCTACATTGATTTACTTCCTAAAATTGATACAGATTCATTCCTCATGGCCCTACGCAGATTCACTGCACGCAGAGGAACTCCCCATGAACTCTATTCTGACCGGGGAACCAACTTCAAGGGAGGAGAAAGGGAACTATCAGAAGCATTTGCGGCCATGCAACCCAATCTGCAAAGTCAGCTTGCAAAGCAGAAAATTCAGTTTAAATTCAATCCCCCTGGAGCTCCTCATTTTGGTGGACTATGGGAGAGGGAGATCAGGTCTCTAAAATCTGCTCTCAATGTTACCCTTGGAGCCCAACATGTAACTGAGGAAGTGCTTAGCACAGTGCTTACAGAGATCGAAGGCATGTTAAACTCCAAACCCCTGGGCTACGTGTCATCGGACATTGCAGATGTTGACCCCATCACACCAAACAGCCTGTTATTGGGGCGGCCAGACCCTGATTTACCCCAAATTGTATACCCTGAGTCCGAATTACTTAGCAGAAAACGCTGGAGACATAGCCAGGTCCTTGCCGACCATTTTTGGGCCCACTTCATCAAGAGATACTTGCCTGAACTGCAAACTCGTACAAAGTGGATTACTGAGACTGGCAAAGATCTAAAGACCGGGACAGTAGTGATGATAGTGGATCACCAATTGCCTCGAGCCCTCTGGCCAGTGGGTAAGGTCTCAGCCACAGTACCCGGTGCTGATGGGAAAATTAGAACTGCTGAAGTACAAGTGCAGGGTCGGAAATACATCCGACCAGTGAGTAAACTTATCTGTTTGCCACCTCTACCTGAGGATAACAAAGACTCGTAAGCCTTTTCTAAGTAGAATTTACAACGTAAATTGGGGCGGCTGTTGAAAAGGCTCTAAGTTAATTCTTATTGGTGGGTGAATGATTGACAGTCGTAACTTAGTCCCGCCCCCAGAGGGTGACGCAACTTATGTTTCGCTTGAAGGCTGTGGAGGGCTCGCGTGTATTCAAGCCATAGATGAGTGTGCGTAACTTTGAAAGTAAGTTTAATTTCCACTTATACCGTCTTTAATCTTGTTTCTATTGTTATTTGCTGTATTATGGGTTGAAACGTTCAGATGTTGAGTGTTTTCGGATTTCCGTGAGGCTAATGTTGGCGGTATGACTGTGTGCATTATCTTTGCACGTGTGTTCCGATGCGCGCTGTATAAGTGAAATAATCACAACGACTCATATTTTTCCATATGTTTACTTTATTGTCTACAATTTACAGATGTTATTAAGCCATATTTATGTGGATTGTGAAGATTACACTCGATTGAGATATGGTTATAAGACGATAGTCACGTGTCTATTTATAGTCAATTGTTACATTTTATAGTCATGTATCCTCACGCGTTTGAGTGAAATGTATATCATTTATTACTGTAAACTGATTATTTATATTTCTGTTTTATTGTAGAAACCACACTCACACACCCTTTATATGTTCATGCCATGCCCTGAGTATGTTGATGGCTTGATCCTACTATTAAAACAGTGATTGGACTTTGGACTTTTGTGCATTCTTACCGATGTCCTGTGATGATCCCAACTAAGTCGGAACCAGGCAATACAGTCCATAAACCTAATTAACATACTGACTTCACTCACATAGGGTTCTTAAAAACAACACTCAAAATGACTGGCCTACAAATGATTGTTTATAGATTTCTTGTTATGCTGTATTATCACAAAATCTTGGCTTTGATCTTTTTGTCAGCTTGTTTTCTTTGAATCAGCGCAGGGTTTGTGTTTCTTTTAGGAACTGATTGATCGCAGGCCTCACTGATCTAATCAGTTTTTGAGTGAACATTGCCAAAATCATGGAATACAATAATAACAATGGAATCATAACACAGGATTTGATTTTGGAGGAATAAACCAAAGTAGGGCTGAACACTTACATTAGAATAAAGTTTGGTTTAACTTGTTGAAATTATGACAGAAGTACAATCTCAATTTAGCAATAATAAAAAAATTATAGAAACTTTATTTTTAATAATCATACCATTTTTCCTTTTCATTTTAACAATAAACCTCTGTTGTGCAGCACTTTGTTTGCCAAAAAATGAAAGTGTTTGTTTAATTTTCATGTAATTAAAATAATAATTAAATTAGTTGATTTTTGATGCCTTCATTTAATTACCAGAAAAATTCAAAATACACAGAATTTCTGAAAAACAAAACATTTCATATTACTGTGAATTTTTTTTTTTAATGAAGTGGTTTTATGGGTTCAATTTATTTGACATGCTTTTTGATTATTCAAATTTAATTAAACCATTAAAGGGGAATCCATATAAATTAAAACAAAAAAAAGGATGTTTTGTTAAACTTTTACTAGACTGTTGTTAAACTGTATCCATTAAAACAGTGTCCAGAAAAAAAAAATGCAATTCAGAAGAATTCACATGGAAAAGAATCTAATAAAATGCATTTCATAATGTTTTTTCACTCAATGAGCTCAGATCAATGAGGCCTACGACCAATCAGCTCCAAAAACAAGCACAAAACCTGCGCTGACTGAAACAAAACAAGTGGATAAAAAGATTAAATCCAATATTTGGTGATAATTCAGCATAACCAGATATTTATGAACAGTTTTTAAAAAGCCGGTCGTTTTTGGCTGGAAACACTGAATTAGGTGCAAGGGTTAAATGTTCTTCACACTTAGAAAAATCGTTATGTTTAAAATTATTCGATGAGGAACCCAAAACGGCTCTTCTATGGCGTCATTATTTTTACGAGTGTATCTGAATCTAAACGAAGCCTCTGCTCTTCAGTCCCTCGTGACGGCGTGAAATCCTCGGTGAGATCGACTGCAGTGCACTAAACACATCTGACTGGAACAAGCAGAGTGATTTTTCTCTGAATTATCACACACACACGCTGTTTCCAAACAGCCCTGATGAGTCTGTCAGGGACAAAGAGAAATCATTTCCTCTCATGTAAATATGTTTTCTCTTCAGTCTTCAGTGACGCAGCGCAGGAAATGAAAGCACACTTACAACCCCAATAACAAAACACATCATTCATCCAGCATCTGAACATCTGAACATCTCATCCACACACACACACACACACACACACACACACACACGGAGAGACCTTCAACCAGCCGAACATTAAAAATGAAAGTGCTGGAAACAGACGAGCAGAGAGAGAGGAAGACCAGATGAGGCAAAGACAGAGAGAAGAAAACTGAAGACTTCATTTGCTCTTGAACACATTCATCTGAGAGAGAGAGAAGAGCTACGGCCCACACACACACACACACACACACACACACTGAGAAACAACCAAACCATTACAGAAAGCGTTGTGGGCTGAAGGATTGCTTCAGACGAGCTCATGTGACCGAGGAACTCAATTAATCACTAATGGTTTCATAAACACAGAAGAACGAGCGAACAAACATGCTGTAACGCTGAACACAATTAATAAGAGCTTCATTTATGATCACATACACGCGTATCTCGAATGTAAATGAGGGCGATGCTTTCAAAACTCTGAGATGCATGAAGCTTCAAAACATTCAGGAATCTTTGGTTTCGAATCAGTGGTCCGAAGCTTGTTTCGTCAAACCTTGGTTTCAAAACATTTTAAAATTCAGAGTGTTGCTAAATTGTGTCTAATGGGTCGGTTTTATAATGTAGCCTAAAGTCATGCATGTATAATACAATACAAAAATGATATTTAATTGCTTCATGATTGAATGATTGACTGATTTAGTTTGCCAAGTCCTGCCTACAACGTAAAAAAGTCTAAATTTGTAAATAAAAGATTATTGCAGCATATTTTACAATAAAACACTTTATCAGTTTGTCTTCAAAATATCATGTTTAATTCATGTGTTACTTGCTGTTTTCTTTTATTTATTTTTCTGTAATTATGTGACATTTCTGAATTGACATTTAGAATGTTACAAAAGATTTCTATTTCAAACTTTCTATTCATCTGTGAATCCTGAAAAATAAAATGTTTCACAGTTTCCACAAAAATATTAATGTTTTCAACATTGATAATAATCAGAAATGTTTCTTGAGCAGCAAATCATCATATTAGAATGATTTCTGAAGATCATGTGACACTGAAGACTGGAGTAATGATGCTGAAAATACAGCTGCACATCACAGAAATACATTACAGTTTAACAGAGATTCACATAGAAAACAGCTGTTTTACATTCTAATAACATTTCACAATTTTTAATGTATTTGTGATCAAATAAATGCAGCCCTGGTGAAGCAGAAGAGACTTATTTTAAAAATATTAAAAGGACTTACCAATCCCATTTTTCTTATTTGTCTACAACAGAAACAACTAATTATGACTTAAAAACAT
This sequence comes from allo-octoploid hybrid of Carassius auratus x Cyprinus carpio, assembly GCA_024542945.1. Lineage (NCBI taxonomy): Eukaryota > Metazoa > Chordata > Actinopteri > Cypriniformes > allo-octoploid hybrid of Carassius auratus x Cyprinus carpio. Next base: position 96,111 of record JANHFF010002723.1, on the reverse strand, counting down.
CTGTTATATCTTATAAATTGTGATGCTTCTAAAAATGTTTGATTATTAAAAATAGTTGTCTGATGACACGCAGAAAGTCTTGAATAGCATTTTTGGTTGAACTATCACTTTAACGCACAATTTAGCACAATTTCTGTTCTCAGACTCGTTAGTTCTGGTTCTAATGAGTCTTGATTTGTTGTGTCCCAGCTGCATGTTTTACAAACGAATGTAAGATTGCAATTAAACTGAGATCTGGCAGAGGAAACACAGACTTCATCGCTCGGGTCACACAGCGCTTCTCCTGCCGCGTCATTACCATCCGCTCTGATGGGGGTCTGATCTCGCGGCCCCCGGCGGAGCGGCTCTCCACGGAGCCGTGTATCACGGCAGGACACTGAAATCAACTCGAGACGCCGCTCAGGTTCAATCCTTCCACACGACACACCAGTGTGTTTCAGTAAAGCTCAGAATCACCATGTCTTCCAAACTTTTCACCAGGTTTCATCCCTGCTTTTTCATTTCTATTAAAATCACATTCTACTATATATGACACGACGTAGAGTCATACAGGGAATAACTGGTAAAGATTTGGTCTTAAGCGTAAGTTATTTAATATTTATTCAGCAATGTTTCGTTTAACTGTAAAACTGCGGTCTTTTCTGCACTTTTTCCTCACTCATATACACATGCACAAGTTGTATGTTTGTCCATCTCTGGGTGTTCTTATCATTAAATTAATTTCACGTTTTGAATATTACTGTTGCCTGTGTTATTACTGTAATTATTCTGCATGCGTTAAAGCAATCTGAATTTCCAACCCATTTTGGGTTCATTTTAATCCAGCATTAAAGTAATCAAATAATAAAATATAGTAATAAATATAATAATAAAATATATATAAAATAAATAAAATATATTTGAGTTAAAAACAGCCCAGCATGTTGGATCAAACACTTAACCCAAAAACATATCATTAAAACATCTTAATTTCTAATTACATTTTTTTCCACTTTTTTTTTCATTGAAATGTAAAACGCAATATGTGAATTTGATAAAAAAAAATTTTTTTAATATTTTTTAAAAAATAGAAGAAAAAAATACTAAAAATGACAAAACACACAACAAAATTCCTATAATTTTAAATAAAATATAAAAATAAAAATGTATAACTTGATGTACCAAAATAATTAAAACTAAAACTATAATAAAAAATGAATACAAACCATAGATATAACTAAAACTCTATAGAAAACCATATATATATATATATATATATATATATATATATATATATATATATATGATTGAGGGTCGTGGGCCAAAAGTATATGATGCATTATATCCAACTATATTATATTACAATTTATTACCCAAAAATAAACAAAGTAATTAATCATTAAAAAAAATTTATAATTCTTAAATCTTTTTTTAATTTTATATTTGATAAAAAAAATGTTTTTAAAATGTTTAAAATGTAATAAATTTTAATATAATAGAGTTGGATATAATGCAGCATTTAGTTTTGGTCCACAGTCTTCAATCAAGTTTGGTTTTTGGCCCTTCATATTAAAAACTTTGGGGACCTCTGCTCTAGCTCAAATTGAACTGCTAGTTGCTAAGCAACCAAGCATCCCATTAATCCTCAAATTGCACAAAATGCAATTAGCCACATACCCTTCATGCATATAAAGTTTGCAGAGTTTTCACCATGGGAATATAAAGTTCTAGCCGTTCAAACAATGAAGAAATAATGACAGAAGCAATGGGAAGTTAATCGGATAAAACCGCTCGTGAATTAAACACACAACATGTTACGTGTCACGCTCTGAACGTACAGTATCTGGAAAACCACAGATCCTGCCGTCTCTCTCAGATGAATGATGTTTCGAGGTTTTTCCCGGCGTGGCTACAAGCGTGTAATAGAATATATTCAGTCCTGCTGCACAAACACTGACAGCTCAACTGCACAGAGACGAGCTGAAGCAGGTGCTCGTGCTCGCTTCTGCTCTGCTGTTCTTATCGAGCAGGTGTGTAAAGCGTCTGCCAAACACAGCCGTTTCTATGATGAAGATGTGATTTATTGTACAGCGACTGCTGATGGGCTTCAGAAGAGGATCACTTCAAGTGCTATTACCTTTAAGACACTCATTCAGGGGTGAATAAGACTGGCCTTTTACTGCACCTCCTCAGTTACAGCTTTTGTACTTTTTTCTGAGTGTATAATATCTTCCATTAATAACATAAACATTATTTCATTATGCTAATCTAGTGTTGCTCTAGTTTCTCAACTAAGTAACCCAGCTGTACATCCCTCGCCACATTCATCAGCCCTGGGTTATTAGAATTAACTTAAACCTTTTAGGTAAAATGATTCAAAATATTAATAAAAGTAAATCAGTGTAACTATTATAGTCTCTCAATGATCCTAATATAACACTGTCTAGAGCAGAGATGACAAAATATTTTAATATAAAGGGCAAAAATCATGTTGATTTTCATCATATTAAAAATCATACTGAATCATATTGATTGAGGGCCGTGGACCAAAAGTAAATGTTGCTTTATATATCCAACTATATTATTTAAAGTGTATTATATGTTAAACAATTTTAAATAATTTCACAAAAATATATATTTTATTTTTTTTATATTGTTATTTTTTACATTTCACTGCAAAAATAAAAAAATATTTAAATAAAAAAATTGTAAAGATTTTTTTAAATAAAATTTTACATTTCACTGCAAAAAAATACAAATTATTTAAATAGTTAAAAATTTATATAATTTTTTAATAAATCATATTTTAAAGATTTTTAATACATAAAATTCACTTATATTGTTTTTTACATTTCACTACAAACATAAAAATAACTTAAACAAAATTTTAAATATTTTTTTTAAATAAATAAAATTCACTTATATTGTTTTTTACATTCCACTATAAAAATACAAGAACAAAATTGTAAAGATTTTTTTAAATAAATAAAATTCACTTATTTTTTTTTACATTTCACTACAAACATAAAAATAACTTAATAAACAAAATTTTTAATTTTTTTTTAAATAATTAAAATTCACTAATATTGTTTTTTACATTTCACTGCAAAAATAAAAATTATTTAAATAATTAAACAAAAAAATTCTATAATTTTTTAAATAAATCAAATTCACTTTTAAATTTACTGTTTTTTTATTATTATTATTATTATTATTTTTTTTTTTTTAAAATTTAAATGCAAAAATAAAACAAACAAAAAAATGTTGAAACAAAAATATAAATGAGACGATATTTCCTATTTTTTCCATACTCTTATAATATTGCATGGCAGGCCAAATCAAAGGTCATCACAAGCCAGCTCTGCACTACAGAATTAACCAAGGCTGATTCTTTTGACTGTACATTTTAAATAAAGCCACAGATCATTTCAGAAACACCTAAAACACTTGTAAAGAGTTTTAAAGAGCCCACACACAGAGTCACAGACCGATGACTGAACCTCCACAAACATGAGCGATTATGAAAGCTCTCGTTAGAGACTCCAGACGAGATACGCAGCAGCAGAAGTTCTCCTCGCAGCAGATTCTGTCGTTCTCGTGTCACGCAGAGGATGAGTCTTAAATTAATTACCTGCTATGGTCCAGATTAATGGAAAAATTAAATTGTGATTACTTTAGGCCTACTTAAGCGGTAAATCTCAGCCGGCCTCGTTTTAGATAACAGGAGCGCAGGGTAATTAGAGCGGCTGAATTACCCAGGGTTCCCAGCGACTGCACTGATTTCAATCTCTTACTGTACTTACATGTGCCACAGCAATCTTTCATCATACGTTTATTCATTTATTTGTACAAGCTCCACTCGTTCTGGAGGAACTCCTCTTTTACAGTAAGAAGAGAACTGATGGCCTTACCTTCCCGAAGCTCCCTTTCCCGATGGCCCGCAGAATCTGGAAGTGATCGAAGTTCACTGCAAAAGAGAATAGAGGACAGAGTAGATTAATAAAAGGAAACGCAATTTACTAAAAAAGTGAATTCTGTGATCATTTACCCAGCATCATGTGGATATAAACCCGAATAACTATCATATTCCACAAAGCAAAGCGATCAGCTTATGATATCATACGCAGTCATATGACAACAATGTAGAAATGTGTATAATAGAATAATATGTGCTGATTCACTTTATTATTTATGCATTGGGCAGACGCTTTTATCCAAACGTGTCACTGAAAGTTTACATTTGATCAGTTCATGCATACGCTGGGAATCAAACCCACGATCTTCTGCTTGAGGTACAGGAATATTAATATTTCACTTAACAATCAGCAGGACATACTGTACTGGATTCATATATATCAGTTAACTTCTAATTCTGACTTTAGAATTTCACTGTAACAAAGGTTGGTCAAAAATAAACTCTAAAGATTAAACATTTTAGTGCACAAACGAGAAAAGTCAGAATTGTGAGATAAAAAGTCGCAATTACCTTCCACTGATCAGACGGTGAACATCAAGACATTTTTACACAAATCTACTGTACATTACATCGATGCATTTGGCAGATGCTTTCAGTCAAAGGAACTGACATTGCATTGCAGGAATAAATTTGATAAGTTCATGTATTCCCTGGATCTACGGTTTGTTTGAGCTACATTTAAAATCCCAGACTGGATTAAAAGTGCAAAATCAGCAGCTGTTTGTCTGTGGTCTGTGAGCATCAGGACCGGCTCGGCTTCAGAAACACACTTCACACAGCGGCGCGTTAGAAATAAACACAGTTTGTGTCAGAAGAAGCGCTCGTAGAGCTGCTGTGTTTGTTCGTCTGATGTCAGCAATCAATGCTTCACAAGAGGAAAACTCCAGCGTGTGTGAAGTCATGAGAAAACAGAGCTCATCGATTCAACCTTTACCAGCTGAGATCAGCAGAAAAACTCTGTCACCGCTGAACTACTGCGTCTCATTATCATCATACTGCGTCTATATCTACACTGCAGAAACAACCGGTCTTACTGAGTTTATCTTGTTTTCCAGCAGATTCTGAAATCAGGATACACTGACAATTACTCAAAATATTACGTCTTGTTTTATGAGAAAAATGAAATGTTTTTGCTGAAACCAGGGACAATTATCTACCAGCGAAGTCTGAAGAATATTCTTGTTTTCCCTTTTATTTTTCTGACCCCATTGGCAGATATTTGTTCATTACAATTAATCATTTTAATCATAAATTTTGATACATTTAAAAAAGTTAATAAATCTTGATTTAAGAAATAAACAAGACAAAAACACCAAGTAAGAAAATCATCTTTTGCGGTGCATTAGGAAATAAATATGACGGCTCGTTTCATTTAACGCTCGATTGCTTTTGAAGCGTGTATTGAATATTGGTCAATAGTATGTGGCACCAAGTGAAGCTAAACGAAGAGTTTATATTCAACATATTCATGCATCAGATATCAGAGCTCATGCGTTTTGATCAGTGATTTGCTGAGGTATTTGTGCTCCAAAAGCCTTATTTTCCATTTGAAAGCTCTTGTGTTGAAGCAGACTGAAGCTTCCTTCCACTAAAGCTTTTAACCGCAGTGAACCCACACACACACACACACACACACTGAGAGAAACACACACTCGTGAGAGGACGCGGGTCGCCTCTGAAGACTCCCAGTGTCTCTTAAGAATCTCATTCTGCGGTCGCTTCTTGAACTCTTCATGCGAGCTGTTTCTCCTGTCGACCCGAAGCAATCACGGAACAGATTTCTGCTGCCTGATCACATACAAGTCAAGCACATTTATTTCTGTACGATACAGAGCATTTCAAAGCAACTTTACCGTAACAAACGGGAAAAGAGCTTTTAATATTAACACAAATACTGTTGTGAAACTCTGTTCAGGTTTTGATCTCGTCCAACACTGCAGACAAATCCATCAAATTATTGAATTTATAACAGCAAACTAAAACTAAAATTAAAACATATTTTTACTTGAAATAAAATAAAATACACAATTTTTTTTTTTTATTTCAGCTAGTTTCAATGCAACTAGATTTACTAAAATAACTGAAACTTAAATTGAAATAAAAATTTATAAAAATGATCTACACATATTTTTGAAAAACTACTAAAAATGAAAAGAAACACAAATAAATAACTAAAATTTTAACTAAAATTAACATTTAAGCAGAAAATGTAGAAATAAAAACTAAATCAAAATATTAACAAAACTATAACAGTATCTCAATTACAACAACACTACATTAAGACAAGCGTTTTATTTTATTACATATTAGTTTCATGTTATGTCATCTAATTAAATATGCACTCATTTGCATATATTTCCAGAACATAAATCTGATCACTGCATAAATCTAGGTTCATATTTCTTGTTTGATTTTGTTGACATATTAAAGTTTTTGCATTTTGGATTTCTCAATTATCTCTCCATAAATCAGAAAATACTGTCAACAGACAGAAAACAAACATTTTCAAAACAGACCAAAATCTCCAAATTGCATCAAAACATAGCCTTTAGTGTCTCGTCTTAAACTCGCAGACTAGGATCTTACGAATCAGTCCTAACAAGAGAAAACTTGGATTATAAATATAATGCAATTTTAATGTCTTATTTTACAAATATGTGTCCCTGGAGCACAAAAGCACTCATCAGTAGCACAGGTATATTTGTAGCAATAGCCAACAATACATTGTATGAGTCACAATTATACAGTTCTCTTTTATGCCAAAAATCATTAGGATATTAAGTAAAGATCATGTTCCATGAAGATATTTTGTAAATGTCCTACCGTAAATATATCAAAACTTAATTTTTGATTAGTAATATGCATATGAACTTCATTTGAACAACTTTAAAGATGATTTTCTCAATATTTAGATTTTTTTGCTCCCTCAGATTCCAGATTTTCAAATAGTTGTATCTCAGACAAATATTGTCCTCCTAACAAACCACACATCAATGGAGAGATTATTTATTCAGCTTTCAGATCATGTATACATCTCAGTTTATACCTTATGACTGGTTTTGTGCTCCAGGGTCACATATGTGCACATGCTGTTCAGAATCAGGTTGATGTTCCCTTAGTAGTGAGCTGCACCTGATGGAAAAGGGTTTTGTGCTGCCTTTTAGCAGTTCTTGGCATCGCAATGCTTTATACACTCATGAACCGGAGTCTGTGGGCAAGTCTGCTCTCGCTTTAATACACTTAGAGAAAGACAGAATAAAACAGCAGTTGTTCTGACGGCCAAACGAGATGACTAACGTTTAGCCATTTGTTTGCTGGAACGACGTGTGGACTCTCGTATTCCCAGAATGCAATAAAGCCAGACAAACCCATCACTCTGAGAGCTCCGATTCCACTATTACAGAGATCCAAACGTCAGGTGATATTAAACACACAACCTTCTGTCTCTTATATATTCCAAACACATTATCTGTCTTTTTCCTAACGAGTCTTTAAATTACAGGAGGCTCTTTGTTGAAGTTCCACTCAAAGAAATCGGTTCAAATGTGCTTCAAATAATTCTGATATAAGCTGTTCAGTTTCCTTCATGTTGTATTTTCTGATGTCAGGAGAATAGCGTAACACTTGTTTTTGATTTACACAAGAACTGAATCTTTTCTTTCTGATTATTTCTCATTTTCATTTAGTTTAACTTTATCTAGTAAAATTACTGAAACAAAAACTGAAATAAAAATTACTATATAAGCATATTTGAAATCAACCAAAACTAATAAAAATTACTTAAAAACAATAAAATAAATAATAAAACTTTAACTAAAATTAACATGGAAACAGAAAAAATAAATAAATATAAATATACAATTTAATTCAAAATTGTACCAAAAACTATAATAGTATTGGATAAATCCAGGTTAATAATTCTTGTTTGATTTTGTTGACATATTAATTTCTCCTTTTATCACTCAATAAATCAGAAAATACTGTCAGCAGACAGAAAACTAACACACTTTCACCATGTTTTTAGGAGTAAAATGCTGCATAAATCAGTGTGAATGTAATAAAACAAATCCCTCAGTAAAATTCTTCAGAATATAGATTTTATTTTTCTTTTGTATTTCACTGTAAAATGAAAAAGACAACACATACTGTGCATTTGTGATTTAATTCATGCTAAACCCCTTGAATAATTTACTGAATGCACAAAAAAAGAAGAAAAAAAAATATTTTGGGGTTAATCGTGACACTTTTACACTTTTAAATTTCTTTTAATTCTCCATAGTTGAAGAGCGAGTAGAACAATCTTATCTCATTGAACTCAGTTTTTGAAAATGCATTCATAGACTGAATCCTTCACAGTTTAGCAGCAGTTACTCCCGTAATTCACACAAAGCATGATGGAGAAAGCTGAACACACAGAAAGCTGAAGGCCTTCGGTCGTCATCAGCAGAAGAAACCCTGGCTCTGCTCCTGCTGGGATCAAGCCAACATGAGTGATCTCCAAAGGACCGCTAATGGATGTAAGACCGCGGTCAGCCTTCATGAATACTAATGCCACAGCAGCCTCTATGCTTACAAGATCTACTGTACTATCAGCCAGAGATACTGTATATACTGTTCATGCACTCATGTTATCTCAACTGCTTGATCATTTCAACTGACACACTCTTGCAGTTTAAATCTAGATTAAAGACCCATCTCTTTAACCTGGCTTACACATAACACACTAATACACTTCTAATATCCAAATCCGTTAAAGGATTTTTAGGCTGCATTAATTACTGGAACCGGGAACACTTCCCATAACACCCGATGTACTTGCTACATCGTTAGAAGAATGGCATCTACGCTAATAATAGTCTGTTTCTCTCTTATTCCGAGGTTACCATAGCCACCAGATCCAGTCTGTATCCAGATCAGATGGTGGATCAGCACCTAGGTTTGGTCTGGTCAGAGGAGAACTGGCCCCCAGACTGAGCCTGGTTTCTCCCAAGGTTTTTTCTCCATTCTGTCACAGATGGAGTTTTGGTTCCTCTGGCTTGCTTAGTTGGGGACACTTCATTTCCAGTGATATCGTCGACTTGATCACACAGATACCATTTAAACTGAACTGAGATGATGACATCACTGAATTCAATGATCCCTTTAACTGAAAAATGAGTGTTTACTATTGTCATTTTGCATTATTGACACACTATTTTCCTAATTAATGTTGTTCAGTTGCTTTGACACAATCTGTATTCTTAAAAGCGCTATATAAATAAAGGTGACTCGACTTGTATTGCTGCAAAATGTAACTCAGTCATAGTCGAGCTCTAATCTGATAAATGCAACTAACTAAGATATTATAAACATTATGATTTTTTGTGAAGCTGCTTCATGTATTGTGAATAATACGCAATACACATTACCAAAAAGAATGCAAAGCAGCTATTATGGAATGTCCTGTTGACTGGGAGTATCTGTATTTATTGGTTTCATTATGAAGCATCCTGCTGAAGGTTTTTTCAAGATGACTGACAGCAGTTCGGCGCTCGTGGGCAGAAAACCCACACAGAGGAAGTCATTAGTGTCTCTTCCTGTCTGAGGTCCATCTTGTGCCACACAGCACTCCAACTAATGATAATGGCCTGCACACGCTACACGCAGCCCCAGATGAGGCCAGCCTGGAGACTTCACTCTGACTGTAATACCAGTCAAAAGTCTGGGAATGGTGAGCTGTTTCTAAAAAGAGGAGTCTCTTCTGTTCACCAGAATTCATCATTTGTCAGCATCTGAAATAAAGAGGACTGAAATATTGGGAGATGTTTCTGATGAGGCCTCTGCTGTCCAGAGAAGAAGCTCCAGTTAAACACTGGTTTCGCTGCAGTGCACATTGGGATCATCGAGCGTCCGTGTGTTTGATATATGAGGCTGTGTTAAGGATCCCTGTAATGATCATTAAAGAACTTTCAGATGGTCAGCAGATACATGAAGATCATTAAGAACAGGATGAGTCTTGTCCAGCAGCTCCTTAATGGAGCTCACGTGGCCAGATCGCTGTGTGTGTGTGTGTCTGTGAACAGTATATGCTTTAAAAGCATCTTAATGATACTAAAGAAACACGAAACAGCATGAAACAGTCAAAACTCACATTATAAAAGAGTTCAGTTCAGACTCTGGATTCTGATTGTTAAATAGCAGATAAATGCACAGTTCCTCCATGATTTTTCCTGGCTCTCATTTGTAAATTATGTAAATCAGTCGTGCCCACGGACAGCCCAGTGGATAAAAACATTACAGCGATTCACACATGAACCATCATCACACACACATATACCAGTCATAACATACAGTAACATTACTCAGATCATCTCAAATCATCAAACATCTCCACTCGTCCTCTCTCAGCGTTTCAAAACTCACTCAGCTCTCTCGTTTGGAGATGCTGTCATGGGCTTGCCATTAATTATGCAAAAAGAGATTATGTAATTTTCATAAGCTTTTCCTTATTAATCACAATCAAGGGCACGAACGGCTTCCGGGCACAAACAGAGCCGTGCTGAGCATGATGGGTAATGTGAAATGTGCTGAGAGATAATGTGAGACCTGCGTGAGAAACAGACCTTCTACATGCATTACTGAAGAGCAGTTCCATTACAGGTAGAGCAGCCGACACACAAACACTGAGAAACCAAGTCACAGATATTTCTACAGCGCTTTATACAGTACAGACTTATTCGAAGCAGCTGCACAGGAATAAACAGGAAAATATCAGTGCTAATACTGTACAATTTGATTGTTTTTATTATAATTTATTTTTTATCATTTATATTTTTATTATAATTTGAATTCTGAAACTAAATTTAAAAAAACAGCTCTACATGATTAATTGGATCAATTCTGTTAAAATTAGTTTGAATTCAGTTTAGTAACATTGTCAGTGCTGCCAAGTTAAACAATATATATATATAAAAACTAATTTTTATTGCTTGAAATAAAACATTAACTGAAATAAAATGTAAAAATATATATAAGTAAAAATGGAAGCATTTCTCATTTTCATTTAGTTTAAGCTGAAATACTAAAAAAAAAAAAACTTAAAACAAACACTATTTCTGATTTTTATTATAAACCCCCAACAATTCTAAAATATAGAATAGAATAGAATAGAACAGAATAACATTGAATTAAATAAAATATATTTTATAAGTATAAAAGTATAAACTTATTTAATTTTAGCTAGTTGCCATGGCAACATTTAAATTTTTGTTTAGTTTAAGTTAAATATAGCAGCTAAATACAAAATCCATGCCTGATTTTTATTAAAAATCCCCAAATTATTCTAAAATATAAAATAGAATAGAATAGAATAGAATAGAATAAAATAGAAATATTGTCAAATGAAAATGGTTATTATCATGAACTAAAACCATAAAAACATTTTCATTAAAAAAATAATAAAAAAATGCAAAAAGCTTAAACATATTTCAACTAGATGGAAAGGCAACATTTGACATTTTTGTTTAGTTTAAATGAATTTTGATTCAGTTCCGTTTAATAAACATCAGTAGTTGTGAAGTTGGTGTCATTATTCAGATCAGTTCACTTCATGTTTTGTTCTCATCTGTTAGTATTAGTGCAGGTAAACTGATAATATTACTGAATATTAAGCATCTTTTAAACCCCAGCTGAGCAAGTTAAAGGTTGCAATGATGCAAAGCAAAATTTTGATGGATTGGCGATATTTCAAGATTAACTGCCAATATCCAGCTTCTCCTGGACTCAGAATCTCGCAATGATTCAGAGGAAAGCTGCTGTACATTCACACTTCTGCACACACTGCTAGAAATATAAACGTCTAAAGCACATAAACTGACTCCAGTGTTTGATTTCTCTTACCAAACACATCATTATATTTCAAAGAGAACTTGAGAAAGAACAGATTATATTGTGAGATATGAGCAGTTCTTCACAGACCAGTAGCTGCGCCGGAACTGAACTTCTTATCTTTTCTGATTTTCTCTGGAGATTTCTTATCGTGTGTCGGTTATTATTATGCTTAGAACATTTATATTGAGGAAGTCTTTGGTTTGGCCTGCAGCAGGACTTCATGACAGAAAAATAAACAAATGTGCATGAAGAAGCGAAGAACAGCACAACATGTTCCTCCGTAAATCAAAAGACAAGAGTCAGACGACATAATGTCTGCTATGTCTGCTGGAGCTAAAAAACCACGTGCTTCAGGAGTATCATGATGATCGATACACCGTCTGAGGAAAGCAGCGCTTTCTCCACCGACGGACGGGACGCTCAAGGGCAACAAACACACAAAACACCATCCACACATGCTTATGCAAGAAAACTGCACAACACCAAACACAAATAACAAACTTCATACAGACCGTAAAAACAACAACTCTGAAATAGAACAGAATAGCACACTGCCAATTGACCAGGTTATTGTCATTAGAATAGAATAGAGTAGAATAGAATAGAATAGAATAGAGTAGAACAGAATAGAATAGAATAGAATAGAATAGAAATATCGGCAATTGACCAGAGTTTTTGTTGTTAGTACTCTTGTTTTTTCCCATTAGAATAGAATAGAATAGAGCCAATTGACCAGTATAATGTCATTAGAATATAATAGAGTAGAATATAAATATTGCCAATTGACCAGAGTTTTTGTTGTTAATAGAATAGAATATTGCCAATTGACCAGGTTATTGTCATTAGAATAGAGTAGAACAGAACAGAAATATTGCCAATTGACTGGGGTTTTTGTCATCATAATAATATAGAATATAAATATTGCCAATCGACCAGGTTGTTGTCCTTAGAATAAAATAGAGTAGAATAGAATAGAAATATTGCCAATTGACCAGAGTTTTTGTTGTTAGTACTCTTGTTTTTTCCCATTAGAATAGAATAGAGCCAATTGACCAGTATAATGTCATTAGAATAGAATAAAGTAGAATAGAATAGAAATATTGCCAATTGACCAGAGTTTTTGTTGTTAGTACTCTTGTTTTTTCCCATTAGAATAGAATAGAGCCAATTGACCAGTATAATGTCATTAGAATAGAATAAAGTAGAATAGAATAGAAATATTGCCAATTGACCAGAGTTTTTGTTGTTAATAGAACAGAATATTGCCAATTGACCAGGGTGTTGTCATTATAGAATAGAACATATTACAAAAGAATATAAATATTTCCAATTGACCAGGGTTACTGTCATTATTGAAAATAATCAAATAGAATAGAAGTATTGCCAATTAACCAGGGTTAGTATGATTAACTGAAACTAAAATGATGAAATTGAAAGGATGAAAAACATTATCATTACTTGAAATCAAATTAAATTAACTGGAAAAAAAAACTTTTTTATTTCAGCTAGTTGCCATGGCAACATTTCTTATTTTCATTAAGTTTAACTTGAGAACTAAAGTAACTAAATATCAAACTTAATACAAATGGCCATGACTGATTTTTTAAATTCTAAAATAGAATAAAATAAAATAAAAAGCATAACCTTATTTCAACTAGTTGCAATAGCAAAATTTCTCATTTTCGTTTAGTTTAATTTGAAATATCAAAATAACTGAAATTTAATAAACTAAAACAAATAAATAAAAATTTATACATTTTAAAAAGAGACTAAAACTAATAAAAATTACAAAATAAATTAAATTGCACAGGTTGTAAAGTTAAAATTAAAACAGAAAATACAAAAATAAAAACTGATTCCTAATATTAACAAAAACTATAATAATATCTAAATGCTAAAAAACACTGCAAATTGCAGTATTCATAAAACAATAGGTGAAAAATAAATGAATTTGTAGCTGGAATCTGATGGACATTTCACTATCATCTATCAATATTAAGAATCATAAACAATGATTCCGCCAATTGCCAACACATCAGTTTAACTTACTGTACAATTAAAACAGAATTAAACCGATCATAGGTGCACAAATATTGTCTGTTTTACAGATGTAGCTCATCCAATCAGATTCCAGAAGGAAGAATCCATGTTAATGTGCTTTAATTCACTTATCAAGCTGTGCTCTTGAAGTTTTACCTTCAGTAATTACCCAACATGCACGTCTTCCTCTCTCACAGACAGTAAAGTGAGAACTACACAGCAGAGGAATCACAAGCCACGAGCCCTTAAGCTGCTGTTTCATCTTCTTTAAGGATTACAGAAGAACACACACTATTGATCTTCAAAGCTCACGCATGACCACGTGTGTCTCTGAAAACACCACCGCTATATTACTGTCAGAGATGAGAGGCGTCTCCATTAAGAATAGCTTCACTCAGTCTCAAAGAAAACTCCTGAGACAAGCACATTCAGACTACATGACATCTGCAGTATTCAGTACTTGGCAGCGATCCTCCCAAACCCTTTATCTACACACACGGCCATATACTACAGCAAAACACACTGCTTTTAACACACTAGACATCATCCGGGAGATAGATGAGTTTGTTTCTTCATCAGGTTTGTAGAAATGTAGCACTGCATCAGTGTCTCAGCAATGGATGCTCTGCAGTGAATGGGTGCCGTCAGAATGAGAGTCCAAACAGCTGATAAAAACATCACAATAATCCACAAGAGTGGTGTGGAGTACTTGTGGATTATTATCAGCTGTTAGGACTCTCATTCTGACGGCACCCATTCACTGCAGAGCATCAAATCAGATACAAATCAGCAAAGCAACAACTAAATCAATACGCTCATATCTCCACTGTCAGCATCTCTGAATTTTTTCCAGATATAAATCTATAAGTCGGAGTCTTTGTTTACTCTGATTACTATCATTATTAGCGCAGCTCTCATTGTTTTCTGGTCGTGCGCTGAAGGTCTAATACAGTTTAATGGGTGCTTTCAAAACACTCGCTGCTGAATATGGATGAGAACTCACAAGTCCACTGCAAACGTGGCAATTCTCTCTCTGCATTTATAAAGATGTGCTAAGAATTAAAATGTCACCAAGAACACAGGGAGCGCTGGATTTGTGTGCCATTAAGTAAAACACTCAGTCTATGTTTAACTTTAACCGCTCATTTAACACGGACTGTGTCGAGTGTCTACACAGAGCTTTCATTGCCTTCACTTTGATTACTTGATCATTGACGCTCAAAGTCAAAGTGTCAGATTGAAAGCAAAACAAACAAGAAACTGTCTGTTAGCATGCTGTCATGAAGAGCCTTGCATCAATGACTTGCATTGCATTATGATACATGTAAAGCCATGATGCATTCACTGGACTCCAGCTTCTTCTTGGCTGTAGTCTGATTGCATTAGAATGAAGCTTTGTTGTAAATATCAGGGTTCGGATCGATAAAGGGCAGCAGATGGCCTCGTCTTTGAAGTGCTTCCATCCACTCGCTTCACGAGAGCCGCAGCACCACGAGCTCGTCGCCGCATTGATTTTCCTGCCTGTTTGTTTTAGCCTCCATGCCGTTATTGTGCAGCGTTATTCTCTCTGAGACTCGCCGCAAGAAAACCAGACTCCCAAATTAACAATTATGAGTGGCAGTATAAATAAAACTCTGACTGCAGCGGGTGAGCGAATAACCAACCTTAACTGCAACGTAATAATCCATAATATATTGTAAGAATGATAATCAAGGTTATTATCGTTAATAACCTTCTGTGTTTCACTTTCTCACCATCAGAAATCAGACAGATTAGATTCATGCATGTGAGTAAAATAAAACACTAGCTCTCTGGATCATCAAACTCCAAAATAACCACAACAAAAAAAAAAGCATGATAAAAGTAGTCCATATGAGCATGCATTATAGAACTATTTGTGTTCTATATTTCCCTCCAGAACACAAAAGCATGAAATAACACATGAAATATAGCACACTGGTGTTTTCAAATGTATTTATAGTGCATTTCACAATACACATTGTTTCACAGCAGCTTTACAGAAAATCATGATGCTGATGTTTATAATATCTTAATATCTTCATGCCTTATAGTAGCGTTTAGCAGATTAGAGCTGGACAATAATAGAGTTACACTTTGTGATACATAAACAATCAAGCAGTTGAGATTTGCTATAAAGTATATATTGCTTCACGTATGCAGATAAAGTTGGGTAAAGTGTTGCTTTTTGTCTTTTTTTTTTTTTTTTTGAGTTTAACAGCATCAGTGTTGGAGAAAGTTACTTTCAAAAGTAATGCATTACAATATTGCGTTACTTCATAAAAAGTAACTAATTGCACTACTAAGTTACTTTATATGGAAAGTAATGCATTACAATACTTTTCTGTTACTAATTTTAAAAAGGTAATTCAGATATTTTGTTGTAAATTTAAAATGAATGTGTTACTTTACTAGTTAATTGAAAAAGTAATGATTACATAACTCAACCCTCAACACTGTAACTCGTTATTGTATAGAGAAACGTCTCATTTAGTGCTTCACAGCTGAAAGAGCGTCACACGGGTTTGGAACGCCATGAAGGTGAGTAAATTATATAATATTCCTTTAACAAGCCGGGGATGATTATGCAGCAGCAGTTTTCACCTTGACTTTTCAAGTGTCTGAGGAAGGCGACATACAGAGAAACAGAGATGAAATACAGCACAGGAGAGCTGTGTGTGTGTGTGTGTGTGTGTGTGTGTCATAAGACTCCTCGCTGATTGAATTAGTCAGTAAAGCGGATTTGCTGAAGCAGTGGGACGCGTGTCGGCTCACAAACACATGGACCACACACACCGCTGAAATCACACACACCTCCAGCCGTCACAGCTCACACGTGTGACCATCAGCACATCATTCATTCATGCTGTTTGCATAATATAATATATATATATATATATATAAATCTGCTAGATGCAGAAGCAACATTCTCATTTTCATTTAGTTACTTGAAAAAAAACCTTTAACTTTTAATTTTAGCTAGTTGCCACAGCAATATTTCTCATTTTCATTTAGTTTAAAACTAAATAAATAAACTAAAGTAAACAAAAATTAAAGCTGAAATAAAAAATCATAAAAACTAGACACATTAATAATATAAATAATAATAATAATAATAATAATAATGACAAAAACACATAATAAAATTATTAAAACTTTAAAATAAAATTGAAAAAAATATATATAGAGGGAAATATAAAGATTAAATAATCTAAATATGATTAAAAACTATAACCATGTCTTAATGATACTAAACAACACGTCATCTGTCCTTTATTCTTCCATTATTGGTTTGATGTGGGTTTAAAAAGACACTTACTGTAATATATTAAATTATAAAAAGAAACATCATTGATTTAATTGCACTGACACTATCAGATGAGAACAATAGCTGAACTGAATTGATCTGAATAATGACTCTATTGTCTTCTGTAGAGCTGGGACTGAATTTGCTTCATATTTGATGAAGTTTGCATCTCTGTGAAGCTGCTCTATAAAGCACTATAGAAACAAAAGTGACCTGAAAACTATTTCAAAGTAAATCCTAGAGCATGTTTTATGCAGTGCATCATGTTTATCTCAATCAAAAAACAATCTCCAATTTCCAGCACGAAGGAAAACCCGAAAACCCAACAGAAACTCTTCTAAATGGCCATATAACAATGTGAGACACTAACAGCGTCTTCCTAAAAACACATGAAATAACACTTGATTTCACCATTTACCCTAACAATCCAGTCGCACGCAAAGCACGCTGGGAGAAATGCAACAGTTAATGCAACACAGCGATTCATGCAGCAACACAAAAGGATCAAGCAAACTTCCATTTTGCAAATTTAAATGGACTGCAATGAAATTCAGTACAAGAACAATCATTTTCTGCATGCACAATAATACACTTGCATGGAAAAAGTAATTGAAATATCAGCACAGCAGTCATTGCTTGTCCAGGAAAATGTGTGAAAACATGATTAAAGTGTTTGTCCGTCCAAAAGCATAATTATTGACTATTTCACAGACATCACAAAGCAGAATATCTGCTTTAAGAGCCTCAAACAGAGCTCAGTATTTCTCAGACTGTGGGCGCGTCGTCTGAGGATCCTCGCTCTAACCTCACTAAAATGCTTTCAAGAGAAATATTCTGAAAAGCTGCACTATTGCTATTCTTCCTTTCCAAGTCTCATTTCTCATTTGCGTAACGGTCTGCTCAAGTTCACTCAGATCAGCGGTCGCTGTCGACCGAATCACAAACCCTCAATGAAAACGGATGACTGAAATGAGATCAGACTCACAAAACCTCCTCTACGGCTCATTCAGTATCAGAAATACAGAGTGAACAAGCTCAGTTTGGTTTAAAGTGAACATCACATTCATTGGGACGCTCCCTTAGACAGCAGCTCACGAGTCAATAAAGTGTAGAAATTACTCTTTTAACTGTGTTCCAGTCATCTGGAGAAGATTTTCTTTTTCCTGACATTGCATTGGACTAAATCTTACTGGCTTTGCTCCACAGAACGACTTTCCCAAAAATGACCAGTCTACAAAAAAATTGCTTGTAAATCTTTCATTATTCTATTTTATCACCAAACCTTGGGTTCAATTATTTATTTTTTTGTCAACTTGTTTTCTTTCAATTAGCCCAGATTTTGTTTCTCTTTTGGAAGTGATTGATCTGAGCTCATGCACATCAGTTTTTGAGTGAACATTGCCAAAATTATCCACAAACAATGCTTTTCCCTCAAAAAAACTGAGACGAACTGAGAAACACAAAACCTGTGCTAACTGAAAGAAAACAAGCTGACAAAAACAACATAATATAAGATAATGAGAGACTTACAAGCTACTTCTGAAAGGCCATTCATGAAAACAAAATGAAGTAAAGGATTCTCAGCAGCACAAAAATGACACTGACACTCGAAATCAGTTACAAGCATCTGAAAAACAAGAAAGCGGAAAAGCAGCAGGACGCTGAGAGTCTCAGAGCCGCTGTGAATGATGACGCTCTCCAATCAGCCTCTCTGAAGAGCACATCATTAAAATACAGTAATTACACGTATTCAGCGCTCGCTCAATCTGCCAGAGACGCCTAATGAGAGCCGAGCGATACAACAATTAATGAGCGAACGCTAAACGCTCTCTGTGAGAGCAATCCTGCCGATCCGCTGAAGGTGAGGAAGGACACGTGGAGAAATGACCCATATACCACCCACAGAGCAGAGAAAACACACACACACACACACACACTTATCCAGCCTCTTAATGAGGACACTGATGTTTTGTATAAAGCTACTTACAGACCAACTCAATCCCCAACTATAAGTCAGAATAAAAATTTTATATTGTAATAATAATATTTTTTTAAATTATAAATTAATTAATAAAATATTTATTTATTATTTATGCAATGTAGACTATATTATAATGTATTTATATTATTTAAAAAAATATATATTATTTATTTAAGAACCTAAACAAGGACAGGTTTCGTCACTGATATCCATCAAACACACAGAAAACTTGGCATACTGTATTATTACTTTTGTTATGTCTGCATTATATAATGTATTTACTGTGCACAGATGAACACCTACATTTGTCAAAATTTGCATTATAAAACACGGCTGCTGTAACCCACAATGCAATGCGATTGACTTGAGCTTCCATTTCCAATGAAACAGGAATGGGAAATGACATCAGCCAGGATTTGCTAAAATTACACTGAATTTTTTATTATTATTATTTTTATTTTTTTTGTAGGATTTACTTTCAAACTATTTTCACTCAGTAACTGCCAGTAAATTTTAAAAATAATTACAAAGACACACACTGAATTAAACATGAGATTTTGAAAAATAGAAAATTTTAAAAGTTTTATTTAAAATCTGTTTTACAGTCTAGATTAAAAATGCACAATAACCATGTTTGTTGCTATAACAATACTCAAAAGGCACTTTTGGAATTAAACATGCAGTGTAATGAGTAATAACAAATAACGCATAAAACATTCAGTGCACACAGCTCAGTTTGCAGCACACTGGTATTCTAATATTAATATTGTGTTTATGTGAGCAGACATAATAAACTAGCAAAAGCTAATTGAGTTTAAATGAACTGCAATAACAGGCTTTACCCGCTCACTGACCGCTGATGATCAAACTGCAGAACTGAAGCGTCATTACAATCAATAACTCACTCAGGTGAGCAGCCTCTGCAACCTGCCAATCACACGCCGGCTCCCGGGCCTCATTTGCATACATGCCAAACGGAGCCAATGTCACTCAGTGTGGGCGGGGCTTTTAAAGTGTCAGTTAGAGTGAAATGAATGTCAGTCAGTCCACTGCCATTAATACACTACAGTACAATACAACGAATGGAGAAACCGCCTACTGATGCCAATCACACCCAGAGTCATTATTTTCATGATCATATTTATTAACCTCAGCTGTGCCTCAAGGTAGGGCTGCACGATTATGACAAAAATCATACTTGTCAATTATTTTATTCAAACCTGTACAATTTCGGAATTTTCAAGCGGTTGCTTTTCATTTCAAAACTCAAAATGTCAATTAAACATTTTTACATCTACTTCTAATTGTTTCTGTGAAGCTGCTCTGCAACAATGCGTATCATAAAAAGAGCTATACACAAATTGTGAATTGAACTGAATTAAATCATCATTATTATTACTTTATCTTTTTATATATAAAAAGTATTTGAAAATTTGTATAAATTAGTGTTGTCAAATATATTAGTCGTGAATAATTGCATCCAAAATAAAAGTTTGTGTTTACGTAATATATGTGTTTCTACTGTTTATTTATTATGTATATATATTAAATATATTTATATATAATATAAATTATATTAATATAAATACATGTAAATATTTTGAAAATATATATTGTATGTGTGTGTATTTATATATCCATAATAAATATACACAGTACAAAGACATATATCATGTAAACACAAACTTTTATTTTGGATGTGATTAATCGTGACTAATCTATTTGACAGCACAAGTATATATATATATATATATATATATACATATATATATATATATATATATATATATATATATATATATATATATATATATATATATATATATATATATTAAAAAGGGAGAACGTGTATCATTTTATTTCTTATTATTTTAAAATAATTAAAAATAAATTCAGTAATTTAATAAATTTATAAATTCAATAGTTAAAAAATAAATCTATACTTTTTTCATTATTTTTTAAATAAATGTATATTGTTGTTATATATTAATAAATAATAAATGTGTTGTTATATATTAATAAAATTATATATTTTTTTTAGGTTATAATAGACATGAGAGTATAAAAATATATTTTATTATATATATATATATCTCAGTGAAGAGTCTCCTTAAACATTTCTTAAAAAACATAAATTCACTATATACAACCTATAGATATAAAACTGAAATTTACAACTCCAGCACAGATCCTGATGATCAGAGTCAACATGAGCATCATAAAGTCATTAATGTTCAGATTGACGTTCTGTGATCGATTCATCAGTGCATGTCATTCTAAAGTCATTGAGTGCTTTAGTCTTCTCCTATAAACACCTGAATACAGGCTCCTCGCTGCATCTTCAGTGAAGAACACTCTCTGAATCACACTGAATTATTGATGCCAGCCAAGAGAGCAAGTTGGAATTAGTGGTGAAGCAGTCAGACTGAAGCAGCTGAAAGAACAGCCAAAGATGACAGAGAAGAGAGAGAACGAGACTCTGTGTGCTTCATAAGTGTGCATGCGAAATGTTTATTCTCAGCTCATGCATATTTGATTTCAATAACACGTGTGACACGTTTCTCCCAGCGGCGTGTCATTTGTCTGAGGACGGCATCGATACATCGTAACATTAGATAGTTAATGGACCGTTCACACCAAGGACGATAATTAAAAAATTCTTACAATATTAATTAATGATAATTAATTCCTGAATTAATTCCTGAGTCAATGATTCAATGATTCATTCAAAAAGACAGTCACTTGCTTCCTTTGTAAATGAATCAGCTGTTTTAAACGAATCATTTGAGTGAATGATTCAATGAATCACTCATTAAGACAGGGACTTGCCGCCACCTACTGGCAGTTTGAGTCTCTTATTTATGTATCCATGACAGGCTTAAACCATCTGAGGTACAGCACAAAAACACACTCGGCTAAATAGTGTATCCTTATCATTATCGTAAAAGTATTGAAATATCATTTTTGTCAATATCACACACTCCTGTGTGCATCATATCACTACAAAGGTGTTTCCAACTTCTTTTTACCTCTAAGTGAAAAATGAAAAAGAACTTTGCTGTGAGTATATCAGGGCTTTGAATCACGTTCAGTCTCTTGTACGATATGTGTGCATGAGCGCGAAAAAAAAAAAGTTGCTGGTTGCAGTTCACTTAATGGCCACCGGTGTCGCTAAAAACAAGGGTTTCTGAATTTTACATATAGACCCTTTAAAGTGACAGGCGTCAAAACTGCAGTGCGCTTATAAACAGAACATGTGGATGCTAATATAGTTATCTTTATTGTAATCATTTTGGTGTCAAATGATGTCTTAAATGATGAGAAAACTGGTTTTGTTTACACTCTCAGTCTATTTTTCACAGCTCTTTTTGAACATTATGTATAAAAACAGGGTCTGAGTCTACAGCTCAATGTGGGTCACATATTTCCTTCAAACGCCATGAGAAACCAACAAAACACTGATCTCAAGCTGAAGCCAAGCTCACGAGCTTCTCTCTCTCCCTGGTGTCCTCTTTCATGTAAGGATCATGAGGAATAACCCTCTTCTCGTCTCGCAGCATCAGAGCAGCTGTACGCGTGATGTAACACCCGTTCTCCAGCATTAACCCCACACTTATTACGAATGTGAGAATCTCGTGGAAGGGTGAGAGAATCAAACCAGCAGACAGATCAGATCTCGCGTCTATCCCAGAGAACTGCTGCGGATTCTGATAATGATGTAATGATATAATTATCAGTGTGATTAAACTGGCTTTATTTCAGTTAAACGACAAATCCAACATACTGTCAGAATCTCCAAAAACCTTCAGTCTGTTCAGACTCAGACTACCATTTCTCATGTACTTCTCACCACGAAACTCAATTAAAGGAATAGTGCTCTCAGAATGAAAATGTGCTCAGTCGAGATCAGGATGAGTTTGTTTCTTCATCAGGTTTGAAGAAAAGTAGCACTGCATCAGTGTCTCAGCAATGGATGCTCTGCAGTGAATGGGTGCCGTCAGAATGAGAGTCCAAAACAACTTTTGTCTTCTCCAGATGTTAACTGATGGACTGGAGTGCTGTGGATTACTTGTGGATTATTGTGATGTTTTTATCAGCTGTTTGGATTCTCATTCTGACGGCACCCATTCACTGCAGAGCATCCATTGATGAGACACTGATGCAGTGCTACATTTCTACAAACCTGATGAAGAAACACACTCATCCTAATATCGTATGACCTGATGGTGAGCACATTTTCACCAAAATTTCATTTTTGGATGAGCTACTCCTTTAACAGAATGTTCTTCCATCAGCTCTTTCTTTCTTGTCTGAATGTACAGCCAACAGAACCTTCAAATGTCAAGGATGTCAAGTAAAAGGCTTTGTGAGTCCAACATTTTTAACATTTCTCTTCTTTGAGAAATGTTACATCCATCTGAAGTAATGTTCATCAGTAAAACCCATCAAACTAACACAGAACAACCCATGCAGCGCTCGGTCCCGTCCTGAACTCAACTCATTATCCTGCACATAATTCTAATTACTTTCACATTCATTAGTGCAGTGATTTTTGCGTAACAGAAGTAAGCAGCGTCGAGTCCATACTGTCTCTAAATGGGTCATTACGCGTCCCCCTCCAGTCACATCATATGATTACAGAACTGACCTCATTTCTCACTTTTCTGACCTATGACTACAGGTTTAATCTTTAAATGTGACATAACTCGCTCAGCAAACGCACGTTCAGTCACCATTCAACTGCCTGTTCTGATAAAGCAGCGCAATTTCCCTGGATTTCCATAATCCTCACTAATCAACCAATTAAACAGCAAATGATTTAATTGGCAGGTTTTGCTCCAACAGTCTGCGTTCCAGCTGATGTCTTCTGTCACATTGTTACAGGAATTGGATTTGAAATATAATACACCTTAAAGAGGCAGAAAACAAAAAGTGGAACATTTGCATTGCTTACCCATATCTCACTAAAATATATTTTAAATATATGTTGTAAACAGTGAAGCTCAACGAAATGCATTTTCAACCTTCATATACCAAAATAAATTTCTAAATGTATTTCAGGGGCAAGAAAATACATTTCCGTTCTAACAGCAGCCTACATTTAGGCTGAATGCAAATGTGAATGGAATAGCCTAGAGACCAAAAATAGATTTATAATGAATGAATAATGTTTATTGTTTTATCTATTGTATTTTTTGGAACATTCATGTTCACATGTGTTATAGACAACAAATATGTTTATATATATATATATATATATATATATATATATATATATATATATATATATATATATATATATATATATAGTCTAGAGCTGATTTTCTGGCTTTATTTTGAAATATATTCAAAAGTATATCTAAAAAGATACATCTTTTTTTGCTGTATGGAAATGTTGCCTTAAATTTAAAAAAAGAAATCGGCTATATTCACAATCATGAGCTCAGTTTCTTCTGTATTTCTAGCATAAGTTACAGCATACTATCTTTTACTCTGATGATGCCAGTAAAAGTGAACTTAAATGAGGAATAATGCATGTTTCACTGTCAAAGACCACTAATAAAACCACCTGGAAATATACTTTGCACATAACTGAGGAGGCATATAGTAAAGAAATAATTCTGAAGTCTGTATAAATCTGCCTTACAAAATACTACTGTCATCGTTTTTTTCATCAACCCAAGCATTCAGCAGTTCATCTAGAAAAGCTCCTCTGAGTGCACTGATGTATTCATCAGGTTCAGGGTAATATCATGTGGTAAACGCACTGTTTGATGCACTGCACTGTGATCATCCTCACCATCCTCTTTGTCGTCGAACACTGGTCTCTTGGATGAACTGTTCGCTCCCATCCTCTTCTTCCACTTGCCCCAGTGAAACATTGATGCTCTGCTCTCATTCCTTTCAGCGCGACGGAAACTGATGCTGGGTGCGTCTAAAACACGAGCATCTCTGACCAACGCCGGGAAGACCTGCCGCGATCTGCGCTCCCGAAACGACCAACTAAGAGCCTCACACACGGAACCAAAGCACGAGCTGCTCTCTCCAGCAGCGGCGACTATATGAACCTCCCCTCGCGCACGCGCACGCGCGCCCCCGCGGCTGTCGGCTTACTCACCAGTGCGCTTCAGGTGCGACAACCGGTTTATCCAACAGAAACAAGATTTATATTAGTCTCCCTTAGTGTGCTATGCGACATCAAAATCAATAAAAGAAAGAAAACATGTTATTCGTTGAGTTCAAAAACGTCTTAATGATGGATTTGTTTCATCTTTTGTCTTCTCCAGATGTTCACTGATGGACTGGAGTGCTGTGGATTATTGTGATGTTTTTATCAGCTGTTTGGACTCTCATTCTGACGGCACTCAAACAGCCAAATATTGATTTGAGTTTGAATGATTTTATTATGCAACAAGGAAGCGTGCATTGATATGAAATACAAGAAACTACACTGAAGACGAAAAAGAAAGAAAGAAAATGCATTCAGAAATATCTGATAAAGTTCACAAATAATTACAAAGAAACAGCAAGTAACACACTGAAGTGGAAAAACTGAAATAGAATTTTCTTGTAAAACATTCCAGTAATCATTGTTTCATTTACAACTTTAAAAAAATGGATTTGTTTACAATGTAGCACAGCTATGAAGGACATCACTCAGACACACTGCAAAAATATATATATATATATATAAAATAAAATAAGAATTATATATATATATATATATATTACTTACAAATATCTAAAAGTTAATCTTATACTTTTACTTGAGAAGCAAAATTATTTATATATGAGATATAGAAAGATATTTGCTCTTATTTATTCATAAATTCACTTAATGTTGATAATTTTTTTTTAGAAAATGATACTTAATAAATTAATTTTCTGTCACCAGTAAATGTTTTTAGGATGTTTTAGGATTTAAGGATGTTTAAATATTTGAACTAGAAAAGACAGAAATACTGAGGAAGAACGTCATTTTTTCAGTTCAATGATAATTTTTACATTTTAGTGTTATTAGACAAATTAAAAGAGATTTAATATTTGGTAATATTATGTTACTGCACCGACACTATCAGATCAGAACAACACCTGAACTGAACTGATCTGAATAATGACACTGTTGACTTCTGCAGAGCTGCTTTACAGCAGAAACTGATGAATTTCACAATAACATTTTCCTGTTTATCTCCTTGGAACGATCTGTATTGTATAAAGCGCTACAGAAATAAATCTGACTTGATAATGTTTCTAGAAAACACTTAACATCCAAATCTTGATTTAAGAATCTTTTGGATATTTGTACTGGAAAACATGAAAAAAATACTAAGAAATAGCATATTTTTTTGAAGTTTAATGATGAATTTTATAGTTTAGAGATCAAACTGCAAATCAAGCTTCTCATTCGTGTCCTCTTCTGTCTTTAAGATGCGTGTGATCCGATCTGATCTTGGCGCTTGTTCTTCACTACCTGTGCTCCTCACAACTGGGTGAAGGTGAAAGAAACCTGAGAGCGAGGTGTAGATGTGTGTGTGTGTGTGTGTGTGTGTGTGTGCCATCTGTGGCTTTGCATAAAAAGGATGGCCTGCCTCAAAAATAGCTCCTTGCCCTGGTTCTGCTCGACTGGTGTGAGATCTGTTCCCTTGGAGACGCTCGAGAAGCTCAGCTGGAATACGATCAATAACCCCAGACGCAATAATCTCACACTCATTAGACTGACGAGAGATAAAGACAGCTCTCGTCTGATTACACAATGCATTATGGGGAATGATGCTGAGATCTCAATGAGGTTTAAAATGAAAATCAAATGATCAGCGGGAGTGTGGTTTGATTGGAGAGACTCTCGATATGTGGCCAGAACCACCACTCTAACCTCATTAAACCCTACATCAGGGTACAGACTCCACATGTGCTCTTTTAGTATTGTTATATTATTCATTATTTGAATTAGCTTTTACTTTAATATTTTCAGATTTCGTTTTAATATTGTTGCGTACTCCTGTCATTTCTATTAGTCTTCCATCTTTCGTGGACTAATTATGAATTACAATTAATTATCTCAGGGTGCGGATTGAACCAGTGTTATTTTAGAATTACTTCAATGTTATAATGGCATTTATTAATAATTTTTTTTTTTTAGCTTTAATTTTTTTTATTTTATTTCAGTTAACATTTTAGTAAACTTGTCAGGTGCTTTTGTCAGTTTTATTAGTTCTTTCTTTAAATATTTCTAGTTAGCTTTCATTTATTTTTATTCCATTTTTAGTTTCTGTTATTTTCTGTAAAAAAAACTATTATTTTTTAGTTATTATTAAATATTGTTTTTCAGCCGATATTTGTATTTTATAACAGATTTATTTCAGTTAACAAAAACTAAGGTTATTATTGTTAACTAAAACCAAAACCAAACTAAAAAAATTTTGTTATGCTAATTTTACTGGAATAAATATTCTTAATTTTCAAATTCTTAATTTTCATTTAGATTAACTTGATGTACTAAAATTGCCAGAAATTGTATGAAAATTATATAGGCATAATACATACTGTGTGTGTGTGTGTGTGTGTGTGTGTGTGTATGTGTGTGTGTGTGTGTGTGTGTGTGTGTGTGTGTGTGTGTGTGTGTGTGTGAAAATGACAAAAACACAACAAAATTCTAAAAACTTGAACTACAATTAAAATTAAAAAATAAATATAAAATATACTGTATATACAAAAAAACTATATTAACTAAAATTAAAATGAAGACATATTATATATATATATATATATATATATATATATATATATATATATATATATATATATATATATATATATGTACACACACACACACAGAAAATCTAATAATAAATACTAATTCAAAATATTAATATATTAATAAAAACTATAATAGTAGATCAATGATACTAACCTAACACTGAAATTTTTTTATTTTTTTATTGTTGCCATTTTAGTTGACATTACCAACACTGGGTTGAATTGTTTGAAGCTGGGGTTAATGTCAAGTGTGGCATTCATTCACTCATGTTTCTGTGTGAGAGGGATCTCAGTGCTCATGTTTAAATGTGCGGCAGGCCTCACCTCAGATTAAACTCTGGTCTGTGTCTCAGTCAGAGGCTTCTGTCGTGGAGAAGCTGTGTCTGTCTGACCTGGATCAGTGTGAGGAAGACGAGCCGGAGATACGACGCTCTCAGGAGCTCCGGCGCAGGATGTGTCCAGATGAACCGGGCTTATTTAGGGTCAGCCGGAGACAGAGGAACCAAAACACCCGGCATCAGGAGCTGCAGAGCCGGATCCCATCACCAGACCGGATTTCATCAGTAAGAGAAGCAGCAGCTGCTTTATTAGATTCTGCTGCTAATTTAAACATCACACGGGTCTGTGTGTCTGCACTCGTTAATGTACAGTGGAGTCCAGCAGTCTAGTCTAAATTCAGACTGC
>JANHFF010002723.1:12500-62500 GCA_024542945.1 allo-octoploid hybrid of Carassius auratus x Cyprinus carpio | reverse complement strand
TTTTTCTTAAAAAAGCTTGCTCTATTCTTTTTCTATTCTATCTGTTTTCTTTTTATTTATTATATAGTAAAAAAATATACCACTATAGTTATATTTATATATATATATAGTTATAGCACTTGCATATCATTGCTCTCTTGTTGGGTTTGATTGCTTCTATTGTCCACATTCGTAAGTCACTTTGGATAAAAGTTTCTGCTAAATGATTAAATGTAAATGTAATGTGTGTATATATATATATATATATATAATTTATTTTAAATATATAAAATTTGGGTGAAATAATAACTGATTATACTATTTTTTTTTTTTTTTAACCATTAAAAACTTCTTGCTGACAAATGGGTGGTTTAAAGGATAGTGTGCAAAGCTTGGTAAAGACCTACAATGGCAGTTAATTCGTTTCTGGAGTTTTGGAGTAGTTTTAATCAAGTTCTATATAGCTATGCCTGACCAGATTTCTCAGTTTACGAGCTTTTTTTGTTCCACTGATATTTCAGTGGGAGTCTCCTCCAAATCCTGGCGAAAATGTAAGCTAGGCATTAGTTTCTGAATGGATGGATGTTCTCCGGGTCTCGGTTTTCACGGGTGATGTCACGGCGGAGCTGATGGCGTCACTGCGCGTCCCGGCGGAGCGTCTCGAGCGCGTTGACGGATCGCAGCAGCAGCGAAGGCCGACGCGACCGTGGCTCCGGCGGCCGGGATCGAGCGACGCCAAGCCGGACACCGAGCGAGGAGAGCATGGAGGCTGTAGCCGAGGAGCTGCGGGCCGGCTCCCGGATCCCGGTGACCGTCGAGCAGATCGTCAACGACACGCTGGTGGTGACCCTCACGTACCGAGAGAAGAGCTACACGGGCATCTTACTGGACTGCAGCAGAAAGTGAGTCGCCTTTCTTTGTGTTTTGGTGCAAAAACACTCTTTAGTCAGGCCAGGCCCAGCAGCAGGCCAGGAGAACACAAGCAGCAGGCCTTTATCAGAGACAATGAAGAACATCATCATCATCATCACACGATAGAAACGCGTAGAAATCGCCTCTTTTGTGTCGGATCGTGTGGTTTTTAATGTCTCGCAGCAGATCTTTCTGTTTTCGACATGTAGCTCTGGAGCTCTTTCCTGTAACACTGTATCATCACTGTATCATTTCCAGCTGAAACACTGATTGATGTTTGCACGCGCATTCATCGAGCACGCAGTGCGTTTAATGTACAGAAATCCTCATTATTCTTCACGAAGGCTCAGATGCCATTGTTACAGTAGCATACCTGCACATTCATCGAGTTTAAAGGTCAAATATTGCTCAAGCGTATGTGTTTATTCATTCTATCCTTATAAATGTGTTTTGGGACATTTAATCTCGAAGGTTTTCTTATAAAATCACATGAGGCCTTTGATTGTTTACCTCTTTTGTCACACTTATAGTGACCTCTCACTGTCTGCATTAGATCACTTCATTCAGTCTTTCATAAAAATGATGTTACTTTTAGGTTTTATGAGTTTTAATGTAAAAGAATCAGGTCTTCGTGTCAGACAAAGACAGGTGAGATGGTTATGTTCCATTATAAACAGCATATGAACGTGGATATGTGTATGAATATGAGCAGCTGTGAGGTATTTATAGACACTGCATCATTCCATACGTTTGGATGAAATGTTGAATATTTTGACAGCTTGTGATATAAACCATCTACGTATGCTCGGTTTTATTTTCAGTGATTATTATCAGTGGTCACTGTACTAAAAATGATGGAAACCCTAAGTACTAATACACTTTTAATCAAATAATAAGCACACGTGTCATTTTCCTCACCATTTTCTGAAACGTTTGTGAAATCACTGCTCTGAAATGTGCTGATGTCACCCTGT
Organism: allo-octoploid hybrid of Carassius auratus x Cyprinus carpio; assembly: GCA_024542945.1. Classification (NCBI taxonomy): domain Eukaryota; kingdom Metazoa; phylum Chordata; class Actinopteri; order Cypriniformes; species allo-octoploid hybrid of Carassius auratus x Cyprinus carpio. The sequence continues at coordinate 60,635 of JANHFF010002723.1, read as the reverse complement.
GTCACGTCCTGCTGGTGTTCAGGAGTCGTGAGTCATCGCCAGCGCTGGACATATTGTTCAGAATATCATACTAACTGCACATTTTCTGTGTCAGTAGATGACCTAGTGATTACACCGCATAGAAAACTGTGTCCCACAATGCAGTGCGCTCAACCTTTCATTCCCCGAGTGAGCAATGATCAGGAACTATCATGTTTTCACGTAGTATTTAAATTAAACTACATGATTGTGCACAAAACTTAAAAATGGAAAATAATAGCCATGTGCACTGGAAACATGATTAAATAAAGATTATTGGAGTATGTTTTATTAGAAAATATTATTTGCGTTGAAAATAAGTATATAAAACATTTATCGTATTTGTGACCCTGGACCACAAAACCAGTCATAAAGGTTTATTCAGATGATTTCTACATGATCTGAAAGCTGAATAAATAATCTCTCCATTGATGTGTGGTTTGTTAGGAGGACAATATTTGTCTGAGATACAACTATTTGAAAATCTGGAATCTGAGGGTGCAAAAAAATCTAAATATTGAGAAAATCATCTTTAAAGTTGTTCAAATGAAGTTCTTAGCAATGCATATTACTAATCAAAAATTAAGTTTTGATATATTTACAGTAGGAAATTTACTAAATATCTTCATGGAACATGATCTTTACTTAATATCCTAATGATTTTTGGCATAAAAGAGAAATGGCTCATCTTGACCCATACAATGTATTGTTGTTTATTGCTACAAATATAGCTGTGCTACTGATGACTGCTTTTGTGCTGCAGGGACACATTTTTATTATAAAAAATAAAAAAGGTTATTATGACTTTTTGTTTATATCTCACAATTTTGACACTTTTTCTTTGCAATTCTGAGAAAAAAAATGCAAGATATAAAGAATTGTGCTTATTTTATTTTTCAGAATTAGCTTACAAATGTAAAGTAAGCTGATATAAGCTAAGATATAGCCTAAATAGAGACTACTGGAGTATGTTTTACTAGAAAACATAAAATAATATTTCAATCTTTCTACTTCACTGTCTCTCTCTCTCACTTCGCTTCCTGTTCACCTACTGTCCTATCAAAATAAAGGCATAAAACACTGAAAATAAATCTAAAAAAAAAAAAAAGAATTCACATTTAATTTAATGTGTTTCACAAACATTGGATTAAAAAAGTAATTGTGAATTAATCTTACAATTTTGACTTTTTTTTATTCTTGCATTTCTGAGAATAAAAAGTCCTAATTATATAAAATAAACTCACATCTGCAAGAAATGAGAATTTGACATTTTATTTTTCATAATTAACTTAAAAATGGAAAATGTGCTGCATGCATTGCTAAAAAAAAAAAAATGGTGTTTTGCTAGAAAATAATTACTTTTGGACTTCAAAATTTTTTAGTTGACGTTTCTTTGTAATAATTTGTGAACCTTGCTATCAAGTTTCTACACCAGTTGTTTTACACTGCACTAAAATAAGCTTAAAATAAGTATATTAAATGTTTATCACTTTCTGAAAAAACAGTATTCAGTGTAGTGTAAGTAGTCAGCAACTATTCCACTCTGAGAGGCCGGGGATTATTTAAATAGCATCATCGTCTGTCGTGAACATTTCAGATGTTATAAATATTCTGATTATGCAATGAAATGTTTTCTTACTCCTACACGGCGGCGGTTTTTGGATTGTGCCGCTGTAGGCCTCGAGGACAGGCGCTTCAGGGCTGGGCGTTTTATTTTACATCAAACATCTCAGACGATTGGTGTTTATACCCCTCTCTTACTTCCTTCTGAGGTTCAATTAATAATCCCTGCACAATCAGATTTGAGGGCTGGATGTGAAAACAAGCAAGTCTCTCGGGCCTCTCCTGTGTCCCCGGAGGTTTATGGGATTGTTTTTGTTCAGCGAGGTGGAGGGGGGTTCCGGATCTCGTCCTGTTGGTCTCTTTGTCTGTCGTTTCTAACCGCGCTCGGCTCATTGCTCTGGCTCAGGTCGTCTCTCTCACACACTCCTGCTCATCTTGAGGCTCCATGCAGGCACAAAAAAGTCAGAATTGCAAAATATAAAATCAGAAGTTTGGGACAAACTCGCAATTCTACGAAGGAAAGTCAGAATTAAGACAAAGTCGCAATTACCTTTTTTATTTATTTTTGTTCCGTGGTGGAAACAAAAAAAACAGAATTGCGAAATGTTTATATTTAGCCCTTCTGACTGTTTTCATCAGAATTGCTAGCTTATATATCTTTATTCTGAGTTTGGGTTAAAGACAAAAATGGGTTTTCAAGCATCAAAACAAATGTTTAATGCAACTAAAAAAAGGGTAATTTTTTATTCTGAGCAAAAACTAATGACTATCATACATTTCTACCATCATTTACAGAGAACACTAAACAACTAAAATGTCAGTGTAACAATAGTTCATATACTTAAAAAATCTTGTCAGGCGTGTATAGATAAAGAATCATTAGATGACAGTAAAAGACTATTTAAGGATCTCAGTAGAATTTACTAATCTTTACCACTATTCTTCAAACCACTAGGTTTTACCCATTTATTAATAGTTATTAATAGCTTAAAATATATATATTTTAATAAGTACATCTCAGAATAAGTATGTTGTTTCATTTTTACATTTATAAGTCTGTTACACTGAATGACAATAGAACATTATTTCACCCATATGATGAGATCTTATTTTCACAGAAGTTATCAGAAGCAAAGTAGACACTTTACTTGCATTTAATGTACTTTCTGTGTATATAAAATCACTTTTGTTAATTAAATTTGATGCAGACACCATTTTTTTCATCCGTAAAGTAGTTACAGTAGTGAGGTGTTGGGGAGATTATGTGCTGTATTGATATCTAAACAGTGCCACAATGCACATCATAATAATGGTTGTTCTAAAATAGTCTTCATTATTGTGTTTTCAAATGTGACCATGACATGTTTTTGTGAGATTCATCCTACTACGCTGAAGTTCTTGGAGTTTCTAAGAATAAGAGTTTTGAGAGATGAAGCAATATCTGTGGTATATATTAAAGGCTATAAAACAAATAGGTGTGGCTATGTGCATGATATGACTGGTTCACGAACCTGTTTTTCTGGTCAAGAGTCAGCTTGCCATTAGAAATGATTAATAGTGTATTTCCGTTCTTGAGCATTTAAAGGTTTTGCAACACTGTGTTAGTGTAAAAATAAGGACATTTATAGGTGATGGTCTTAGATGGCTAATTGTAACCTAAATCCAAAACAATACAAATTGCATTTTTTGTCATAAACATTACCTGAAATAAAATATAAAAAAGTGCATGTTTTATTTCAGCTAGTTGCCAAGGCAACATTTCTCGTTTTCAAGTTGAAGTGCTAAAATAACTAAAACTTAAAAACAATTTTTTTTACAGTAAAAAAAAACAAAAATGACTAAAACTTTGTAACGATTGTGGCTCGGCATCTTGACACTATCTTGACTGTCGGTTTCCAAACAATGGTAGACGGGGGAGTGTCAGAAAACCAGGATTGTCCTTATTTTTTTGAGTCTAATTGGTGCCGCTAGTGGCTTTTGTGTCGACGCATAGAAGCGCAGTATTATTGTTAATTAACCTTTACTCTGTCCATTACTGTCCTTATGTTTCCCTCTCGACTCTTTTCTGTAGGACTGGGCTGTTTTGCCTTCCAGATGTTGTTGGAAAATCCGAAGAGAGCCTCATATTGAGACCGGACTGTGAAGTCTCGAGTGAAGAGGCTTCCTCTGAACCCGTTAGTCAGCCGACGCAGCGACCAAAAGATGAGAACACGGAGCCTGAGGTGGGACATCCCGCCCCGGTACCCATCCCAGTGCAACCGGGCCAGCCGACGTACCCGCCGTACTTCGAAGGTGCCCCGTTTCCACAGCCCATGTGGGTCCGGCACACATACAACCAATGGGTACCGCAACCGCCGCCTCGTCCAGTCAAGAGGAAGAAGAGACGAAGTCGAGAACCTGGAAGGATGACCATGAGCACAATCAGACTGAGACCTCGGCAGGTGCTGTGCGAGAAATGCAAAAACACACTAAACAGTGACGAGGACAGCAAAGATGGACCAACGGTGCCCAAGACGTCCAGGAAGGAGAACGCTCCTCAAACCGAGGAGGACACTAAATCAACCCCAGCCAAGAGGAAGGATGACGGAGACAACAACAACAAAGAGTCGAAGAGAAGAGAGGACTCAGCGGTGTACGACAGCAAGCGCTTCCGGAAGGACAAGAAGGACGATGAGAAATTTCCCGGAGGGGGCATCATTCCCCACAGTCCTGTGATTAAGATCTCCTATAGCACTCCACAAGGTAAAGGAGAAGTGATGAAGATCCCCTCGAGGGTTCACGGTTCTGTCAAACCCTTCTGCCCAAATCAGCTTCTGCAGAATGGCCACAGAGAGCAAAACGCTTCCAAGGATTCCCAGAAAGTCATGCAATCTCCTGTAGACGCCATCCGAACGGGTCTTACCATTTCCATTCCCAAACTCAAGCTCCCAAAGTTGAGTAATCCGGACGCCCCTTCGCCCAAGATACGCTTGAGATCCCGGGACGACGGAGCGGAGCAGGTGTCCGTGTACGAAGCAGAACTTGTGGATGGCGTCCGGAGGAAAAGTCCTAGAGTTCCCAACTCTCAGTCTGAAGATGGTGCGGAGAAGAATTCGCTGGAGCTTTGGTCAGGCGAGGAAGTGGAACGGCACAGCGACTTGACTTTACTCATCAACTTCCGGAAGAGGAAAGCGGACTCCTCGAGCCTCTCCGTGTGCAGTAGTGACAGTCTAGACGAATCCAAGTCATTCAGCTCAGACGGAACGTCGCCGGAAATCTGCGATCTCGCTCCAGGTGACGATATCTCGGTCTCGTCTTCCTCTCAAGGGGAAGGTAAGACTGTTCCGCCTCTAACCGTACGACTGCACACTCGCAGCATGACTAAATGGGTGACCGAGGAAGGCCACGCCGTGACAGTGGGTGATGTTGTTTGGGGGAAGATCCATGGATTTCCTTGGTGGCCTGCGCGGATACTCAGTATTAGCGGTACTCGTAGAGAAGAAGGCGAGGTTGATGCTCCTTGGCCGGAAGCTAAAGTCTCCTGGTTCGGTTCTCCCACCACCTCCCAACTCTCAGTTGCCAAACTCTCGCCGTTCCGCGAATTCTTCAGGTCACGCTTCAACCGCAAAAAGAAAGGGATGTACCGCCGTGCCATCATGGAGGCCGCCAAGGCGGTGGGACACATGAGTGCCGAAATCACATCTCTACTGGCTCACTGCGAGACTTAGGTGAGTCTCTTGTCTTTCCTTGTGTGCAATGACAAGCAAAGCATGCTTCAGTTTTGACGCAAGTGCTTAGCGTACCTTTCAAAGTGTTGAGTGCACTCGACTCATGCGCTCTGAAAGTTTGATCTTTGCCCAGTGTTGGCGCTGTTTCTCTCTAGAAGCGATGAGTGATAAAATTATCTTTGTACTTTTTAAAACAAGAGTTGCATGAATCTCTGAACCCCTTCACGCAAGCACTTGCCTACTCTGGGAACTTTCCGGTAGTTTGTTGTTGTTCCATTTATTCTGTTTCTTTTTCGACTGCGAAACAATGGTCCGGGCAAGTGTTGCCACCTTGTGGACCGGAAATTGCAATTGCAATTAAAATAAAAAAAAAAAGTTTTGCTTTATTTGTAGGGCTGCAGAATTTAGCCCAATTCTTTATAAATGCTGTATAAATATTATTATCACTACTAGTGGCGCTTTCCATGAACGAGAATATATGAAAAGCATTATTAGACTGTCACAATTAGAAAATCACAATAATAATTATAACAGTTGCCTCATTGCTATTATATATGGATTCTAAGTCTGTTGTTCACATTGGTTAATTTTTATTACCACAAAAATATTATCTGATTACTTGATTAATCATCAGAATAATCAGCCGATTACTCAATGACCAAAACAATCGTTAGTGACAGCCCTAATAATATTTTATTGATTTTAAAATATTTATTTTGATTGAGATAAACTCTAAAATACACAGTGCATATATTTATTCATTCAGTTTGCAGCCTTTGCAATTGCACTATGCCATAATGTGATTTAAATTTATTTGGATTAATCATGCAGCACTAATGTCTGTAGCACTAATAATTTGTGTATTCGCCTCCAAAAATATTAAAGGTGCGTGTGTGTTCTGAGTGTACAGAGTGCTCATGGATAGAAAAAATCAGGCAATGCACGTGTTAATATTAAAATTTGCGTCAGGTGCACCTTAGACAGACACTTGAGTACGTGTATAAAGACAAAGTGTACTTTGAGCTTTACTGTTTTTTTTTTTGCATTCTTTTAAAGGAATAATTAACCCAAATTTTTATTTATTCACTCACACATCTTACCAAAACGTACAAATTTTCCTTCTTCTGTGGAACACAAAAGTAAATATTTTGAAGGTGTGTTGATGCTGTTCATTTCGCTGTCTTAAGTACTTTTAGGATATTTCAATAGTGCTTTGATCAGGGCTTTCTCAATCTTCTGTAGATGTATGATAAAGAGCAGCGTGAACATCCTTCTATACATCTCCTTTTGTGTTCCACAGAGGAATCTCATTCAGGTATGGATCGCATGGGTACATCTCTTGTGTTTTTAGGTGTGCTTATTTTTTACATTTCCAAACGTTATTGAAAACAGTAGGCTTTGTTTCTTTGAGCATAGAAACGTCTTTAACTTCCCAGTTGGTTCCCATGGCCTCAGTTTCTTTGGAGATTGCTAGGTCACCTCATGTTTATCGAGGATCAGATGCTGTCTTGGTTCAATATTGGCTAAAGTTCACAAGCCAGTCCCACTGCCAGTGTTTACACTCCTGAATTACCATCCAGCCATATTTAGTCAGATCTAGACTGTGCTTTGCATGACTACATATCTGCAGATCCAAACTTCAGTACATTGTTAGGCATCATTTGTGCATTTTTATGCATGCACTGTTATGAATGATTTATGCTTGTTTATGCATGCATTTTTATATGCATCTTTAGTGCATTTTTATGCATGCATTTTTGTGTAATTTGTGCATTTTTAAATGCATGCACTATTATGAATCGTTGTTTATGCATGCATTTTTATGCATAATTTGCGCTTGTTTATGCATGCATTTTGATATGCATCATTTGTGCATTTTTATGCATGCATTTTTTTTTGCATCACCATTCACAAAAAATACGTTGCAAGCTCTTTACTTCAAAACTCCCAATGGTTTGATTTTAGCATGTACTCAGATAAGCATATCTATGCGCAGTTCATGCAATTACTGGGTTTAAATAATGCAATTAATTGCATTATTTTTATCCATACTGAATACTGTTCTGTCTATTCATGTATCTGTTTGATTTCTCTCTGCAGAGGACGAGGACGGTAATGGACTGGCTGTCATTCAGGGTTTTGCAGGCGCCCCAGGACGTGGTGATCTCCCCGGACGGAGAGCGCCTTCATTTGCCACAGATATCTTGAGGGAAGGTGCTTTATTTCCCTCCACATGTGGCTGCTGGAAGAAATGCGATGAGCGGACTGTGTTCGAGGGGCCATGAGGAGAATGTGGGAACCTCGGAGTGAACAATTTCCCTGTTTGTCTCTCCATCTTTTGTTTGTTTGTTTTTTAGGACGTACATGATATTAGAACAAGTAGCTCAACACTAAATCGGAATGTATTTATTCACGAAAAAAAAACACTTGACTGGTGACTGGCTTCCTGTAAGATCACACTGCTGCTGTTTCTCATGACTCTTACATCTGTTTAGGATCTGAATGGAACGGACTGACAAATATCCATATTATAATACAAAACGACAAGTCTTACTGTGTCTGTTTCTTCAGATTATGAAAATGTGAAATTCCTTTTTGCATCATGTAGGTCTTACACCATGCAGTATGTCAGTTTGTTTGTCACTTCACTTTCTCTGTCCTCTCCAAGAAATATATCTCTCGTATGTCTCTTTTTCACTCTGATTATATGATGTTTTGCTTTAATTATTTAATGTGTCACGTTAAGAGAAGCACTTTATCCGTACCTTGGTGGCCTGCTGTGAACACTAACCTGAGTTTGCAGACTCTCGGAGGAGCCAACCCATTGCTTTTGAAGTGATTTTTAATTTTTATGATGGAGATTTCAATTAAAGGATGCTTTCAGGAAGTTGTGTACACTGTATTCTCACATTTAGCCCGGTTTACATTGCTTTCCTCCTTATGAAATGTTCCACTGGAGATCAGGAGAGAACTGTGCGCTCCTATGCACCGTCTCTTTTATTAAAGCATAAAAAGCAGTGTGTTGGTGATCATGTGTTTGCTGAGACCCGCGGGACTCGAGTGTTTCTAGAGCTGCGCGCCGGTCGCAGGTTTGGGTGTGTTTTTCCAGCTGGACTTTCTGCAGGCGTCGAGCACTTTATATCTGCTGCTGCTCGACACGCTGGAGTTTTTTTAATGTGCTGTAAATAGAATAAAATATAAAAGCAATGTCCTTTCTTGCAATGTTCTTTTGCACGTGTGGTTTAGTTTCCAGACACCGTGAGGTAAATGAGGCGCTCGCTGACCTCTCGTCTGCTGTTTGCTATCAAACCCGAAGCTTTTCAGAGCTGTTGCCTAAACAAAGCTTGTGCCTTTGTGTTAAATGTGAGCGTGTTGACCGCCGCAGCAGCTCAATGGAGCTTTTGTTGAGGCTCAAACGAGTCGCTTACGTTCACAAACATCATGTACTGTACTGTTTGACTTGGATGAGAAGAAAACCTGATATAGACAGCATCCTACTCCACCTCAGAGTTTGATACGGCCCTTTAAACATTCATTTGGCTGCATTTAACCTTTCATTTCACTGTTAGATTGACCATTTAAAAAGCTGCATGGAAGATGAGTTTGTTTCCGTTTATAAAAACGTTGCAGTGATTGTGTTGTGAAAGTCTGGTCTTCTTTGTGCTGTTCTACTTGCAGTAGTCTCGACCACCTGTGTTTACGTCTGCTCTGTACTTCACTGAACACACACACACACACACACACGCACACACACACACACAACAACTATACCGAAGGAATGCATCTAGAGATTTAGAACTCAAATCATTATCATTCCAAGGTTTGTGGTCAGTAAGATTTTTTTGTTTTTGAAAGAGTCTCTTCTGCTCACCAGGACTGTGTTTATTTGATCACACATATAATAAAAAATTATGAAATATTATTACAGTTTAAAATATCTGTTTTCTCTGTGAATCTCTGTTAAAGTGTAATGTATTTCTGTGATGCACAGCTGTATTTTCAGCATCATTACTCCAGTCTTCAGTGTCACATGATCTTCAGAAATCATTCTAATATGATGATTTGCTGCTCAAGAAACATTTCTGATTATTATCAATGTTGAACACAGTTGTGCTGCACGATATTTTTGTGGAAACTGACACATTTTATTTTTCAGGATTCACAGATGAATAGAAAGTTCAGAAGAACAGCATTTATTTGGAATAAAAATCTTTTGTCACGTTATAAATGTCTTTACTGCCACTTTTGATTAATTTAATTTGTCCTTGATGAATAAAAGTATTTATTTCTTTTATACAAATATCTTACTGACCTCAAACATGTTTTTATTTTTTATTTGAGTGTTGTTAGTCGTGATGTGCATTCGAGCACCTTCAGGTGTGTTTAGTTGGTGGTTTGTATTTTCAGGTGCATTTTTTAATTTCAGTATGAAACTGTATTCACAATTTTCACGTTCACACTGTGCCTTAAAGTTGAGTGAAACTGGCTATCCAACAAGAATAGTTACGGTCAGGAGTTGATTCTATCATGATGAACTGAATGCTAAAATATTGTTGAAAAATAAGAGAGATTGATGCCGAAGCTGAAAGGAAAATCATTTCAGAGCAAGTATTGAAAGGCAATAACATGAGAAGTGGTTCTTAACCATGGTTTCGCTGCACTAGCCATAATTTAACCATGCTATTTGTAGTAAAACTGTGGCTATACAAAAGATAATACACCAGAAAAAAAGGGTTACTGCACTTTTAATATAATAAAACCATGGTTAATTATCTTAAGGGATTTGTATCTGTGTATACTTTCTTTCTTTTGTTCTGTTTTGTTTTATAACTCTGCTGTACAGTGAAGACTGTATGTGTGAAAGGGGCGATTGACTTTTACTAGTTTCTTAGAGTATCAATAGAATGCTGTATTTCTGTAGCATCCGTCTGATCTGTAGTTCCAGTGGTTTCTGGTGAAATCTGAGCTCTTCTTCTTCAGACCACAGAAACTCATTCTGACTCATCAGATCATCATCATTCATTCAGTCACGAAGGAAGCTGGTGGTTTTCATTCTGCTGAGTTAATGGTTTAATTTCCTGCATGCATGACTAAACAGATACATGTCAGGAAACTGTAGAAATGTCCACATCTCAGCAAAGGAAATTATCAAAGAAATTGAAATTTGAATTTTTTTATTTTTTGTATTTATTTTTTTTTTTTTTGCATTGAGACATTTTGATGACAATTAAGTGTTTAACACTCTAATTTTCATTGACACAATGACAAAAATATTCTCATTACAGTGATGCAGAGAAAAACTATTTAAATTGCACAATGTGTTATTTTATGGATGTATGATTTTATGTTGATGTTTTGGAGAGATATCTGGACAGGATGTAAAGAAGTAGTGGTTTTCTTTAGTCTGTCAATTATTTTTGCCTTACAGTAACGGTAATTGTTGTGTGTTCTTAATTGTCAATGAAAAACTTTTTTTTAAAATACTTTTTATTCAAATTTTATTCTTAGTTTTGTTCATTTTTATTGTGTGCTTGTCATTTATATTAGTGTTTGTTTTATAAATGTGTTTGTCCTGTTTTTATTCATTTTTATTTCAATTTTAGTTTTAGTTATTTTAATTTATAGGTTTTAGTACATCATGTTAGATTTTTCTTATTTAAAAAAGTGAGTCTGAGTGAGTGAGTGAGTGTGTGTGAGTCTGAGTGAGTGTGTGTGTGTGTGTGTGTGTGTGAGAGAGAGTGTGTGTGTGTGTGTGTGTGTGTGTGTGAGAGAGAGTCTGAGTGAGTGTGTGTGTGTGTGTGTGTGTGTGTGTGTGTGTGTGTGTGTGTGTGTGTGTGTGTGTGTGCGCGTGTGAATCTAAATGTGTGTGTGAGAGTCTGAGTGTGTGTGTGTGTGTGTGTGTGTGTGTGTGTGTGTGTGTGTGTTCAGTAATGGAGGGTGCGGTGCTAGTAAAACAAACCCAGCTCTCTCCAGCACATGATCTTTTCTCCTTCAGGACGTCTTGAAGGCCTGCTCTGCTGCATCGCTCCAGTCTTACTGACGTCTTCTGCGTTTGTCATTCAGTGCTGTGTGACTCCTGACTGTGATTCAGTATTGATCGCTCACACATTTAATTTGCTTCAGTAACCTGCTTTAAAACCACACGACTGTAGAAACGGTGCTGAATCGCTGCCAGAATGATATGAACAGTGTGAGAACGTTAAACAACAGGTTGTGATGTGAAGCGGTTTCGTGCAATGACAGTAAAAAAGCACCATATATTTCAAGCATGTTCCAAAACTATATTACAAGTCTATTTTTGTGTGAGGAGACAATATTTGCTGATAATCTGCTAATCATGCATGTTTCCACAAATTAAAACTGAGTGAGAGCCAATGGCATTTAATTAGACTAGTATAAATATATGATAATGTGTGAATCAGTGTTATTTTTTATTATTAGTTTAAATTAGTTTAATATTGATGTTTGTCATTTTATTTATTTATGTATTGTTTGTTTGTTTGTTAAATGTTTAGTCATTTTTGTTGTGCATTTGTCATTTTATTAGTTTTTTATGTCTGTAATTGTATTATTTTTATTTCAGTTTTAGTTATTTTATTAAATTATTGGTTAAACTAAATTTAAAAAACAATAGTTTTTATAAATAATTTCAGTTAGTTTTATATTTTTAAGTTTTAGTTATTTTCATAATTCTTTAAAAAAATTGTGTATAGTTTTGAATAATTTTTATTACAGTTTTACTTTTAGTTATTTTAGTTTTTATATTTTAGTTATTGGTGTATGCAAAATTCCAATATGGTTATAGTTTTCTTATTTTTCATATTCAATTATATGTATTATTCATTATGAGTTATTCCTTATGATTTCTTTATTGATCCTGTTTATCGTATTCATATTACTCTCTTATGTTACTCAATATAATTCATTTATTCTTTATTGTGATTTTCATGTATGATCATATTCCGAAGTCATAATATGTCTATAAGTACATCTTGTTATTATCAGAAGATGTTTTGATAGGATGTCGGAAACTTAAGTTCTTCAGAAATATTTTGTCTATGCAAAGGATGTTTTGCTAAATTTGTCTTTTTTCGTTTCTCGTGATACTAGATGTTCTTTTCCAAGAGCTGGTATGTGCGAGATGATATCTGAAGATTGCTTAACTCTGTAGTTTCTGCAAGAAGGATGTAAAACCACATGTCTCTATTTTTATCTGACTTCTACCTCCTGCGTTTCACAGCTCATGTCAGCGTGACCCCGTCCTGAACTCACTTCAGCTTCGGTGGGGGAAATATTTGACAATATGTAGATAATGACATGATGGATAAATTCGGATGAAATTTATTTAAGTCTCTAGTGTATATATATATATATATTATTCCAGTTGGATTTTTAGGCAGCTTCTTCTGCTCACATCACATGCTGCAAAGGCTTGTGTCTTTGGCTTCTGAAGCTGATTATACTTAGATTAGATTACTCTCTCAGTAATTTTAGCAGAATATACTCAGTTGGGATTTTGTATTCATTAAAAAAAAAAAAATCTTTAATTTAATTTTTACCATCTGTAATTGTTATAATTTATGATTTTCTCTTTTTGTCATATAGATTACAATTTTATCTGAAAGACTTTGACTGCCTGGATTTTACGGCATCAGTTATTTTAGAACATTGTTAAATTAAATAAAAAAAATATTGATATATATGATTTATATAATTTTAATTAATAATTTGAATTAGTTTTTATTTCTTTTCTTTTTTTTAAAGTTTTGGTAATTGTGGTAATTGTGTGTTTTTGTATTTTTTTCTTTTTATTATAATTATTATGTGCGCAATATTTTTTTCAGTTTTAGATTTAGCTATTTTATTACATCAAGTAAATAAAACTAGATTTTTTTTATTAGCAAATAGCTACAATAAAATAAGTTTGTTTTTAATATTTTATTTTATTCAAATTAATGTTTTTTTTTTTGTAGCAAAAATGTTTTCTATCATTTTAGTTTTAGTTAACTATAATAATCCTGCTGTGAATAAGATATGAAAGCTTATTTAAACTAGTAGTTTGAATTAGTTTTTTTATTCTTTTTTTTTTTTTTAAAGTTTTGGTAATTTTGTTTGTTGTGTGTTTTTGTCATTTTTATTTTAGTTTCTTATTATGTCAGTAATTGTTTTAAATATTTAATTTTTTTATATTTAGTTATTTTAGTTTTTATATTTTAGTTATTTTAGTACATCAAGCTAATGTAAAAAATAAATAAAATTAAATTAATTAAAAAAAGATTTTTTTTTCATAAGCAACTAGCTGCAATAAAATAAATTTGTTTTTAATATTTTATTTTATTCAAATTAATGTTGTTTTTTTGTAGCAAAAACTTTTTTTTTTTTTTTTTTTTTTTTTTTTTAGCAGTTTAGTTTTAGTTAACTATAACAACCCTGCTGTAAATAACATAGGAAAGCTCAAGTCCAAATTTTCAGTAATTTTCCTCATGTAAAACATTAGAGGACTTATAGTGTAATCATATATGGACGACTGTTATGATACTGAACTGCTGCTTTTGTGGTGTTTTTGAATCTTGACAGCTCCTGGTCACACTATACATCTGTTATGTAAACATCTTGTTTTGTGTTCAGTGACTGATAATGCAGCACTCTGATGCAGGAATCATGACTGAAGCCTCTTCAGGAGGAACATAATGAAGCTCTTTTGAGCAGAAAATGAGCTCCCATCCCCCAGACCCTGAGATCCTCCTCAAAATAGGTTCAAATGTTAACAAAACCAAACAGACTGTGTAAATATTTGCGCTCATAGGCGTTTAGAGCCACTGGAGCTGCAGTGAAGCCTCGTCAAACTGACGCGCTGCAGAACAGATAGTGTAGTGTTTCATTTGTGAAGATGTTACAGACAGACAGAAGGATCAGTGCTTCCTCCCGCTGCTCGAGGGCGTCTCCGTCTCTCTGAGGCTTCAGATTAAAGACACACACACACACACACACACACACTGGAAACTTTATTAAGACTTGATTGTGCTTTTATGAGCTCATCACAGTTCCAGCTGTACAGCAGCAACACATTTCTGCAGAAGAGCGTCATGTCGAGTTTCTCTGCGTTGTTTTACATCAGAGATCTTCTGCTGGTCCAAACTCTGAAGCTTTTCTCATCTCAGTGCTTTATTATATTAAGTTGGTTTGAAATACTTGCAAGATGTTGACATGTTCTGTGTGGTGAGACACGTGATAGTCCATCTGAAACCATTATAAATGCATTTTAAGTGCTTTTGGCTTCACTGAATTGGCTAATTAGTTAAGAAAATTACTATTAAAAACATCACAATAATCCACAAGTAATCCACAGCACTCCAGTCCATCAGTGAACATCTGGAGAAGACAAAAGATGAAACACATCCAGCATTAAGATGTTTTTAACTCAAATACATAGAGTCTATAATCCATAATAACACTTCCTCCCATGAAAAAGTGTTCTGGTGTGAATCAGGAGAGAAATCTGCACAGATCAAGCAGCGTTTAAACAGCTCTAAACAAATATGTGTCTGGATTTTGATGTGAGAGACAACAGGAGATGCACTTTTTCACTGGAGGAAATGTTATTATGGATTATGGACTCGTATTTTAGTAAAAAAAATTTTAATGATGTATTTGTTTAAGCTTTTGTTATGTATACTTTTAATAGACATTTTTATAACAGAAAATATATTATTCTTGGCACAAACCATAAGAATTCTAGCTAAGATCATTGGATTTTTTTGGAAAGAGATTTCATTAATCAAAAGCTATAATTATTTTCTGAGGTCTATTTTCCACTGTCTGTTCCTGACGTGTGTGTGTGTGTGTGTATTCAGGAAGGTATTGATCATAACACACGCCTTCCATTAATACCTTCCTGAATACACACACACACACACACACACACTAACAGAGTATAGTAAACAACAGTCATCTTACACCAGGGATTTAAGCAGGAAAAAACACTTCCTGGTGGAGCTCAGTGTGTTTACTTGTAGTTTGAGGACATATTAGTCTCCAGAAAAGAACATAAACTGACAGGAGCTCCTTCTGGGAGATCCAGGGACATTCCCAGCTGAGAAGCTGATTCATAAATAAACAACTCATTTTAGGGTTATGGTTAGACTTTGGCTTAGTCATTCTAAAACACTCTATGATAAAACAGTCTATGATATGTGTTCATTTATAAAGTTCTTCTCTCTCTTTAGACTGAGATCTGAGTCACAGACGACACCAGAACAGACTGAGGAACGAGTGTGACTGTGATTCACACACTCACTCACACACACACACACACACACACACACACACACACACACACACACACACACACACACACTCACTCACTCACACACACACACACACTCACTCACACACACACACACACACACACACACACACACACACACACACACACACTCACACTCACACACTCACACACACTCTCTCTCTCTCACTCACACACACACACACACACACACACTCACTCACACACACACACACACACACACACACACACACATGTTTGTTTTTGTGAAAAATGGGAACATCCCATAGGCGTAATGGTTTTTATACTGTACGAACTGTATATTCTATCGCCCTACACCAAGCCTACACCTAACCCTACCCCTTACAGGAAACTTTGTGCTATTTCAGATTTTCAATACACTCCATTCTGTGTGATTTCGATGCGTTTTGAAAAGTGGGGACATGGAGTAATGTCCTGAAAAGTCACCTTCTCCTTGTAATACCTGTGTTATACCCATGTTGTTATACAAATCTGTGTCCTGATGTCACAAAAATGTGCACACAATTACCCTGGTCCTCATAAAGTGAGTCAATTGTGAAAAAAGTCTGATAGTTGTGTGTGTGTGTGTGTGTGTGTGTCTGAGTGAGTGAGTGAGTGAGTGAGTGTGTGTGTGTGTGTGTGTGTGTGTGTGTGTGTGTGTGTGTATGTGTGTTTGTGTGTGTGTGTGTGTGTGTGTATGTGTGTTTGTGTGTGTGTGTGTGTGTGTGTGTGTGTGTGTGTGTGTGTGTGTGTGTGTGTGTGTGTTCACCGCTCCATTTGCCTTTGTGTGTTTGTGTGCAAAACAGCACAGTGACCCTATCAAACAGTAACACCACGACAATTTAACTCGGTAAAGACTGATATAGGAAATAATAGTCAGAAAAAAAATGCAGATGCTGATATTCATATATTTATAATGAGATTCTGCTGCTTGTGATGTAAATCAGTGAGATCTTTATAACAGTAGAGCAGATACTGACATAAACTGATCTGAATATGAGTCTGTGCTCTATATCTCCAGTAATGTGTCTCAGTGAGATGAGATGTAAATGATCCAAACATATAATGCAGTGATTGAGAGATGAAGAAATAAAGGCTCCTCAGAAGATGTGAGATGTTCTGGAGGCTTGTGAAGATCATTCCTCCACTGAGGAACAGTGAAAGTAAAGCTTCTGGAAACAAACGCTCCTCAAAAGATCCTGAGGATCAGATTTGAGACTCTAAAACATGATTGATGGAGAATCAAGTAACTGATGGAGTCACAGTCTGATCCAGAAATCCCTGAATGAAGGGAAGTGTGTTTCTGTGTTTGAGTGGCTCCATCTGCTGGTAGTAAAGAGAAACTGACACATGAGAGCACAATTAAAACATCAGCCTCATTGTATCACAAATGCATACACTATTCATTATTATATTAATTTACATTAATATATATTTATGTTGTGTAAATTTAGCTAATAAGAAATTAATACTTTTATTCATCAAGGACGCATTAAATTGATCAAAAGTGTCAGTAAAGACATTTATAATGTTAGAAAAGATGCTGTTCTGCTGAACTTTCTATTTGACTGTGAATCCTGAAAAATAAAATGTATCACAGTTTCCACAAAAATATTAAAGTTTTCAACATTGATAATAATCAGAAATGTTTCTTGAGCAGCAAATCATCATATTAGAATGATTTCTGAAGATCATGTGACACTGAAGACTGGAGTAATGATGCTGAAAATACAGCTGCACATCACAGAAATAAATTACAGTTTAACTAAAACAGCTATTTCAAATTGCAATAGATTTTTCTGAAATAAGTGCAGCCCTGGTGAGCAATTTGAGTCTTTAGTTTCTGATCGGTCTGTTCTCTCCTCTGTGGTCATTGCTGTCGGTCAGTGAGTCTCTGGTCTGTCCTGTCCTCAGTTTGATCCTCTTTCATATCTGCGGACTCTTCTGTGGCTCTCTGAGATCATCTGTCGAATCTTGACACAAGAATATCACAGAGACGTCATTAATCACACGAGAGCTTCCAGAATATCAGCAGATACTATTATCTACATTAATTATAGTTTAAAAAATGTATATTTACCAAAAATATACTCTCATAATATGTCCACATCACCTAAAAATAATTTAATGTTTTGTTGTATTGTGATATAATTTTTCATTAAGTAACTTCATAATATTCTCATTATACACTGCCATCCTTGTTTAATAAAGAGACACGCGGCTGAAAGTTTTTTTTAAATGTTCTGAACTGAAACGTTTCCTGCTGAAAATACCAGCAGAAGTAGAAAGAAGAAGAACAAGAAACGAAAGCTTAGAGTTTACACTACAGAGAGAAGAGATATTCACAAAGAGATCTCATTCACACACACACATCCTTCAGAGAAAAACATGAGATCTCATTACAGTTTTTTACAATAATTTTTGCTCTAATAACAAAACCTTTATGTAATTTTTCAAAACTCTAGACACAAAACTCAACAGTCATTATTTGTAACACAGGCTGTCTAATATTCAAAACTGTGCATATTGCGTTCGTATCTTTAAATAAGCCTTGCATCTGCAGAAGCATTGGTTCAAAAAACTAATTTATTATGAAATATGATAGGAACATTACTTTAGCTCACCCACTCACAAGACACCCATAGTTTCACTGTTTATTTGTTAGTACAATCATTAAATATAGTTGTGCTAAATATGTGATTCAGGTTTCATTATTGTACTGTAGAACAGAGAGAATAGTACAGACACAGTGGTATCACTAAATTACTGTAATGTGAAATTGAGTGAGGGTGTCTATCATAAACCTTCCACCTCCATGTGGAGAAAAACTCCTCAGTGGGGTTAAGAAAAGTGAAGTATGGAGGTAGATACAGGGTGAGAAATTAAGCCATTAACTCACATTAAAACCACAAAAACAATAACGTTAAAGTGATATCTTGCATACAGTTAGGCTGAATATGCAAATGTGTTCTGTAAAAGTGGTACATGGGACAATAGAAACCATATCTGATTAAGAATGAAATGTGACATCCATAGATAATGTAGTCCATCTGGGTCATATCTGTGATAATTGGTGTCAGTTGATCTATCCTGAAACTTTCATGAACTTAACATGGAATATTGTTCATCAGTTTCCATAAAAGCTATGCATCAAGAGTAATGCAACAATTACTCATCATTTTGAGCAGTTGTATCAGTTGATAGTTAGATATTGTAATGAAATGAACTCAGATGTAATGTGTGAGTTGCATTTTGAAATAGAAATACTTTTATGTTAAATTGTGTCATTTTGAACCAGTGATTTTCAAATGATCGTTGGCTCATACAGTATGTATTGTATCCAAGCATTTGGAAAAAGTGTTAAGTGTTTTGAAAAATGTGCATTTTGATCATTGGTTGTGAATTATTTGTCTACAGTTTTGAAAAATGACATGAAGGTTCTGTTATTAATGCTTTTTACTGATTGTAAAAAAACTAATACGGAGACATTTGCTGAAGCCTCCTGATTCTCAGATGTTTCTCCTCATAAAGTCTCAGAATGTCTCAACAATGTCTCAAAGTGTGCTCTAATTTGCTCAAGACACCAAAGTCAATCAAAGCAGGGTTAATGGAGTAATGATGCTAAAAATTCAACTTTATCACAGAAATAAATTACACTTTATGAGATATTCACATAGAAAAATTATATTTTAAATTGTAATATTTTTTCTATGTTTTTATGATATTTTTGATCAAATAAATGCAGACTTGGTGAGCAGAAGAGACTTCTTTCAGAAACATTAAAAATCTAAACTATTTTAAACTTTTGGCCATAGTGTATTAACTTATCTAAACTATAACAGTATATTTCACAGCATATTTTTATACATTTAAAATGGAAAGAAATGTTGCCTTGAAAACAAGCTGAAATATTTTATTTTATTTCATTTAATACTTATTTACTTTTTTACGGTTCTAGTTTTAGATTTAGTTTAAGTTAGGAATAAAAAAAAGCTAAATGTTCCTGAAAAAATGCCTTTTATTTATATTTGTAAGTATTTGTTTTGATTTTGGGGTGAAAGATGTCGTGCACGTAGCTTCACCCCGAAGGATCTGACCTGGATCGATGCATTGTGGTATATGTCAATGTTCAGTGTTGTGTTACATTTATGAGTTTATATTTATAAGTAAAATGTAGGCCACACTGTTAATTTACTTTCCAAAATAATCACGGGTGCAGGGATATTACGGGGTGTCCTGTGAGAGCTGAAGTAGGACAGTCACTCTGAGCTTAAACCCGCAGGAATAGCAGAAATATGCCACAGATTTATGGCTCAGCTATAGCTGGAAACAGAGACTTTGTGCATCGGCCAAATTAAAATCACATGCGAGGTTAATTGAAGCCTACGGAGTCAGAAAATAGACACAGAGCAGAGCTGAACAGCAGTCTGTTCTGCTTTACTCCACACAGACTCAAAGAACAAACCCAGAGGAAAACCTCTCTTCTGTTCTCCAGGATTACAGAAACACAGAGACGCTGCAGAACATTATTTTATTATCAATCATTATATCAATTAAATCATTATCATCTTATTTTAGTATCATTCAGATGGTTCTTAATAATTAGTCTTTATTTTTATATTTTCTGTTTTCATGTTCATTTTAGGTAAAGTTTTAGTAATGTTGTTGTTTCTGTCATTTTTAATCTGTTTATATAGTTTTTACAAATTTGTATTCAGTTTAAGGTAGTTTAGTACAATATATAAACTCAGAATTATCTTATATAAACTCAGAATTTCCAGATATACACTCAGAATTATGAGATATAAACTCAGAACTATGACAAATAAACTCAGAATTATCTTATATAAACTCAGAATTATGAGATATAAACTCAGAATTTCCAGATATACACTCAGAATTATGAGATATAAACTCAGAACTATGACAAATAAACTCAGAATTATCTTATATAAACTCAGAATTATGAGATATAAACTCAGAACTATGACAAATAAACTCAGAATTATGAGATATAAACTCAGAATTTCCAGATATACACTCAGAATTATGAGATATAAACTCAGAACTATGACAAATAAACTCAGAATTATCTTATATAAACTCAGAATTATGAGATATAAACTCAGAACTATGACAAATAAACTCAGAATTATGAGATATAAACTCAGAATTTCCAGATATAAACTCAGAATTATGAGATATAAACTCAGAACTGCAGATATAAACTCAGAATTTCCAGATATATAAGATCAGAATTATGAGATATAAACTCAGAATTATGAGATATAAACGCAGAATTATCAGATATAAACTCAGAATTATGAGATATAAACGCAGAATTATGAGATATAAATTCAGAATTATGAGATATAAACTCAGAATTATCAGATATAAACTCAGAATTATGAGATATAAACTCAGAATTTCCAGATATATAAGATCAGAATTATGAGATATAAACTCAGAATTATGAGATATAAACGCAGAATTATCAGATATAAACTCAGAATTATGAGATATAAACGCAGAATTATCAGATATAAACTCAGAATTATGAGATATAAAAGCAGAATTATGAGATATAAATTCAGAATTATGAGATATAAACTCAGAATTTCCAGATATATAAGATCAGAATTATGAGATATAAACGCAGAATTATGAGATATAAATTCAGAATTATGAGATATAAACGCAGAATTATGAGATATAAATTCAGAATTATGAGATATAAACGCAGAATTATGAGATATAAATTCAGAATTATGAGATATAAACGCAGAATTATGAGATATAAATTCAGAATTATGAGATATAAATTCAGAATTATGAGATATAAACTCAGAATTATGAGATATAAATTCAGAATTATGAGATATAAACGCAGAATTATGAGATATAAACTCAGAATTATGAGATATAAACTCAGAATTATGATATATAAATTCAGAATTATGAGATATAAACACAGAATTATGAGATATAAATTCAGAATTATGAGATATAAACTCAGAATTATGAGATATAAACGCAGAATTATGAGATATAAACTCAGAATTATGAGATATAAATTCAGAATTATGAGATATAAACTCAGAATTTCCAGATATATAAGATCAGAATTATGAGATATAAACTCAGAATTATGAGATATAAACGCAGAATTATCAGATATAAACTCAGAATTATGAGATATAAACGCAGAATTATCAGATATAAACTCAGAATTATGAGATATAAAAGCAGAATTATGAGATATAAACTCAGAATTATGAGATATAAACGCAGAATTATGAGATATAAATTCAGAATTATGAGATATAAACGCAGAATTATGAGATATAAATTCAGAATTATGAGATATAAATTCAGAATTATGAGATATAAATTCAGAATTATGAGATATAAATTCAGAATTATGAGATATAAACGCAGAATTATGAGATATAAATTCAGAATTATGAGATATAAATTCAGAATTATGAGATATAAATTCAGAATTATGAGATATAAACTCAGAATTATGAGATATAAATTCAGAATTATGAGATATAAATTCAGAATTATGAGATATAAACTCAGAATTTCCAGATATATAAGATCAGAATTATGAGATATAAACTCAGAATTATGAGATATAAACGCAGAATTATCAGATATAAACTCAGAATTATGAGATATAAACGCAGAATTATCAGATATAAACTCAGAATTATGAGATATAAAAGCAGAATTATGAGATATAAACGCAGAATTATGAGATATAAATTCAGAATTATGAGATATAAACGCAGAATTATGAGATATAAATTCAGAATTATGAGATATAAATTCAGAATTATGAGATATAAATTCAGAATTATGAGATATAAACTCAGAATTATGAGATATAAACGCAGAATTATGAGATATAAACTCAGAATTATGAGATATAAATTCAGAATTATGAGATATAAACTCAGAATTTCCAGATATATAAGATCAGAATTATGAGATATAAACTCAGAATTATGAGATATAAACGCAGAATTATCAGATATAAACTCAGAATTATGAGATATAAACGCAGAATTATCAGATATAAACTCAGAATTATGAGATATAAAAGCAGAATTATGAGATATAAACTCAGAATTATGAGATATAAACGCAGAATTATGAGATATAAATTCAGAATTATGAGATATAAACGCAGAATTATGAGATATAAATTCAGAATTATGAGATATAAATTCAGAATTATGAGATATAAATTCAGAATTATGAGATATAAACTCAGAATTATGAGATATAAATTCAGAATTATGAGATATAAATTCAGAATTATGAGATATAAACTCAGAATTTCCAGATATATAAGATCAGAATTATGAGATATAAACTCAGAATTATGAGATATAAACGCAGAATTATCAGATATAAACTCAGAATTATGAGATATAAACGCAGAATTATCAGATATAAACTCAGAATTATGAGATATAAAAGCAGAATTATGAGATATAAACTCAGAATTATGAGATATAAACGCAGAATTATGAGATATAAATTCAGAATTATGAGATATAAACGCAGAATTATGAGATATAAATTCAGAATTATGAGATATAAACTCAGAATTATGAGATATAAACGCAGAATTATGAGATATAAATTCAGAATTATGAGATATAAACGCAGAATTATGAGATATAAACTCAGAATTATGAGATATAAATTCAGAATTATGAGATATAAATTCAGAATTATGAGATATAAATTCAGAATTATGAGATATAAACGCAGAATTATGAGATATAAACTCAGAATTATGAGATATAAATTCAGAATTATGAGATATAAACTCAGAATTTCCAGATATATAAGATCAGAATTATGAGATATAAACTCAGAATTATGAGATATAAACGCAGAATTATCAGATATAAACTCAGAATTATGAGATATAAACTCAGAATTATGAGATATAAACGCAGAATTATCAGATATAAACGCAGAATTATGAGATATAAAAGCAGAATTATGAGATATAAACTCAGAATTATGAGATATAAACGCAGAATTATGAGATATAAATTCAGAATTATGAGATATAAACGCAGAATTATGAGATATAAATTCAGAATTATGAGATATAAATTCAGAATTATGAGATATAAATTCAGAATTATGAGATATAAACTCAGAATTATGAGATATAAATTCAGAATTATGAGATATAAATTCAGAATTATGAGATATAAACTCAGAATTTCCAGATATATAAGATCAGAATTATGAGATATAAACTCAGAATTATGAGATATAAACGCAGAATTATCAGATATAAACTCAGAATTATGAGATATAAACGCAGAATTATCAGATATAAACTCAGAATTATGAGATATAAAAGCAGAATTATGAGATATAAACTCAGAATTATGAGATATAAACGCAGAATTATGAGATATAAATTCAGAATTATGAGATATAAACGCAGAATTATGAGATATAAATTCAGAATTATGAGATATAAATTCAGAATTATGAGATATAAACGCAGAATTATGAGATATAAACTCAGAATTATGAGATATAAACTCAGAATTATGAGATATAAATTCAGAATTATGAGATATAAACGCAGAATTATGAGATATAAACACATAATTATGAGATATAAATTCAGAATTATGAGATATAAACTCAGAATTATGAGATATAAACACAGAATTATCAGATATAAACTCAGAATTTCCAGATATATAAGATCAGAATTATCAGATATAAACTCAGAATTATGAGATATAAAAGCAGAATTATGAGATATAATTTCAGAATTATGAGATATAAACTCTGAATTATGATATATAAATTCAGAATTATGAGATATAAACTCAGAATTTCCAGATATATAAGATCAGAATTATGAGATATAAACTCAGAATTATCAGATATAAATTCAGAATTATGAGATATAAACTCAGAATTTCCAGATATATAAGATCAGAATTATGAGATATAAACTCAGAATTATAAGATATAAACTCAGAATTATCAGATATAAACTCAGAATTATGAGATATAAACTCAGAATTGCAGATATAAACGCAGAATTATGAGATATAAACTCAGAATTATGAGATATAAACTCAGAATTGCATATATAAACGCAGAATTATAAGATATAAACTCAGAATTATGAGATATAAACTCAGAATTGCAGATATAAACTCAGAATTGCAGATATAAACTCAGAATTATGAGATATAAACTCAGAATTATCTTATATAAACTCAGAATTGCATATATAAACGCAGAATTATGAGATATAAACTCAGAATTATGGGATATAAACTCAGAATTGCATATATAAACGCAGAATTATGAGATATAAACTCAGAATTATGAGATATAAATTCAGAATTATGATATATAAACTCAGAATTATGAGATATAAACTCAGAATTATGAGATATAAACTCAGAATTATGAGATATAAATTCAGAATTATGATATATAAACTCAGAATTATGAGATATAAACTCAGAATTATAAGATATAAACTCAGAATTATCAGATATAAACTCAGAATTATGAGATATAAACTCAGAATTGCAGATATAAACGCAGAATTATGAGATATAAACTCAGAATTATGAGATATAAACTCAGAATTGCAGATATAAACGCAGAATTATGAGATATAAACTCAGAATTATGGGATATAAACTCAGAATTGCATATATAAACGCAGAATTATAAGATATAAACTCAGAATTATCAGATATAAACTCAGAATTATGAGATATAAACTCAGAATTGCAGATATAAACTCAGAATTATGAGATATAAACTCAGAATTATGGGATATAAACTCAGAATTGCATATATAAACGCAGAATTATGAGATATAAACTCAGAATTATGAGATATAAATTCAGAATTATGATATATAAACTCAGAATTATGAGATATAAACTCAGAATTATGAGATATAAACTCAGAATTATGAGATATAAATTCAGAATTATGATATATAAACTCAGAATTATGAGATATAAACTCAGAATTATGAGATATAAACTCAGAATTATCTTATATAAACTCAGAATTTCCAGATATACACTCAGAATTATGAGATATAAACTCAGAACTATGACAAATAAACTCAGAATTATCTTATATAAACTCAGAATTATGAGATATAAACTCAGAACTATGACAAATAAACTCAGAATTATGAGATATAAACTCAGAATTTCCAGATATAAACTCAGAATTATGAGATATAAACTCAGAACTGCAGATATAAACTCAGAATTTCCAGATATATAAGATCAGAATTATGAGATATAAACTCAGAATTATGAGATATAAACGCAGAATTATCAGATATAAACTCAGAATTATGAGATATAAACGCAGAATTATGAGATATAAATTCAGAATTATGAGATATAAACTCAGAATTATCAGATATAAACTCAGAATTATGAGATATAAATGCAGAATTATGAGATATAAACTCAGAATTATGAGATATAAACTCAGAATTATGAGATATAAACTCAGCATTTCCAGATATATAAACTCAGAATTATGAGATATAAACTCAGAATTATGAGATATAAACTCAGAATTATCAGATATAAACTCAGAATTATGAGATATAAACTCAGAATTTCCAGATATATAAGATCAGAATTATGAGATATAAATTCAGAATTATGAGATATAAACGCAGAATTATGAGATATAAATTCAGAATTATGAGATATAAATTCAGAATTATGAGATATAAATTCAGAATTATGAGATATAAATTCAGAATTATGAGATATAAATTCAGAATTATGAGATATAAACACAGAATTATGAGATATAAATTCAGAATTATGAGATATAAACGCAGAATTATGAGATATAAACTCAGAATTATGAGATATAAATTCAGAATTATGAGATATAAACACAGAATTATGAGATATAAATTCAGAATTATGAGATATAAACGCAGAATTATGAGATATAAACTCAGAATTATGAGATATAAACTCAGAATTATGAGATATAAATTCAGAATTATGAGATATAAACGCAGAATTATGAGATATAAACACATAATTATGAGATATAAATTCAGAATTATGAGATATAAACTCAGAATTATGAGATATAAACACAGAATTATCAGATATAAACTCAGAATTATGAGATATAAACTCAGAATTTCCAGATATATAAGATCAGAATTATCAGATATAAACTCAGAATTATGAGATATAAAAGCAAAATTATGAGATATAAATTCAGAATTATGAGATATAAACTCTGAATTATGATATATAAATTCAGAATTATGAGATATAAACTCAGAATTTCCAGATATATAAGATCAGAATTATGAGATATAAACTCAGAATTATCAGATATAAATTCAGAATTATGAGATATAAACTCAGAATTTCCAGATATATAAGATCAGAATTATGAGATATAAACTCAGAATTATAAGATATAAACTCAGAATTATCAGATATAAACTCAGAATTATGAGATATAAACTCAGAATTGCAGATATAAACGCAGAATTATGAGATATAAACTCAGAATTATGAGATATAAACTCAGAATTGCATATATAAACGCAGAATTATAAGATATAAACTCAGAATTATGGGATATAAACTCAGAATTGCATATATAAACGCAGAATTATAAGATATAAACTCAGAATTATCAGATATAAACTCAGAATTATGAGATATAAACTCAGAATTGCAGATATAAACTCAGAATTATGAGATATAAACTCAGAATTATGGGATATAAACTCAGAATTGCATATATAAACGCAGAATTATGAGATATAAACTCAGAATTATGGGATATAAACTCAGAATTGCATATATAAACGCAGAATTATGAGATATAAACTCAGAATTATGAGATATAAATTCAGAATTATGATATATAAACTCAGAATTATGAGATATAAACTCAGAATTATGAGATATATGAGATATAAACTCAGAAATTATGAGATAATAAACTCGAATTATGAGAGTGGTGTGTGAAAAGTCAGAATTATGATATATAAAACCTCAGAATTATGAGATTAAACTCAGAAGTAATCAAGATATAACTCAGAATTATCAGATAGAAACGCAGAAATTATGAGATATAAACTCAGATTGCAGATATAAACGCAGAATTATGAGATATAAACGCAGAATATTGAGATATAAACTCAGAATTGCAGATATAAACTCAGAATATGGGATATAACTCAATTGCATATATAAATGCAGAATTATAAGATATAAACTCAGAATTATCAGATATAAACTCAGAATTATGAGATATAAACTCAGAATTGCAGATATAAACTCAGAATTATGAGATATAAACTCAGAATTATGGGATATAAACTCAGAATTGCATATATAAACGCAGAATTATGAGATATAAACTCAGAATTATGAGATATAAATTCAGAATTATGATATATAAACTCAGAATTATGAGATATAAACTCAGAATTATGAGATATAAACTCAGAATTATGAGATATAAATTCAGAATTATGATATATAAACTCAGAATTATGAGATATAAACTCAGAATTATGAGATATAAACTCAGAATTATGAGATATAAACTCAGAATTGTGACATACAAAGCAATTTCTTGTTTTAAAAAGTTGCAATTACGAGTTGTTTTATCCTGTTACATGGAACAACTATTCGGTGAAGAAAAATATTTTTTCCTTATTGAACATCCTGTTTCACTGAGAAAAACATCACATCATGTGTAAAATGTGTGGTGAGTGTCATTTTATATTATATTTAGAACAAAGGAAGCTCAGATTCGGCCAAATCAGACAAGGCCAGTGGCCTATACATTAATTCAGCAACAGGATAAAGTGACAACACATGAAACACAAACAGTGTTTCTCGAACTAATGCATCAGTGTCGTTAACATGTGCTTCATCAGCTTCCCACGTTACTCCAGCTGTGACTCAGATCCACAAGTGAAAGTGTTTATTATGCTCTCCGAAGGGCTGAATCACAGAGAAAACACTTGTTGCTGCTGATTTCAAGGTTTTTCTATTTTTGGCCGCTTAAATCTGATCGGCCAAGAGAGAAGGGTGAAAGTTCACATTTTTTCTCCCAGACTGGAATTCCTCCATCAGATTTTCCATTACTCAAGCAGTGGTGGGTGGGGCATGAGCCGCTGACCGGACTCTCGCTCACACACACACACACACACACACACACACACACACACACACACACACACACACACACACACACACACACACACACACACACACACACACACACTCAGGCATGCTAAAATAAACTCCTGTATCTGGCTTCCCCCGCCCTGCCGTGTTTCTCTCTGGGATATCCTGCTCCAGGCAGCAGTGTAGTATTTGCAGTGGATGGAACACGTAACCTGGGAATGTTATCAGTGTTTACACAGAGAGACAAAGGCTTTGTGTAATGCTAAATACTAACATTAGTCGTCAAATCACTAATATCCTGTGAACTTAACTTAACTTGTGAGATCATGATTGCACTGCAAAAAATAAATAAAAATAAATAAAATAAAATAAGATAAAAATAAATAAATAAAAAGTTAAATAATACAATAGTATTTTTGTCTTGTTTTCCAGTACAAATAGCTAAGCATTCTTAAACAAGATGCAAAATGACATCAAATAGGCCTTTTAAGTCTTGCTTTCTGAAAAAAATTATAAAATTAAGTGAGTTTATGCATAAAACAATAAGAAATATCTGCCAATGGTGGACGGAAAAATTTACTTCATTCATACTTCATTGTGACAGATATTTGCTTTTGTTTCAAGCTTAAACTCACTTCATTTTGATCATTTTGGCAGAAAACAAGACTTTGTATCTGTCATACAGTACGTGTTTTTTTGCATCTTAAGTAAATTTTTATTTAAGAATGGTTAGATATTTTACTGAAATTTTCATCTTGTCTTCAAGTACAAATATCTAAACATTATTAAATTAGGTTATAATTACTTAAACACTTAAACAATAACAAATGGGGTCAGAAAAAACAACAAAAAAACCTTAACTCAAAGGGACAAGAAGAATATTTTTCTGATCCCACTGATGGATATTTTTATTTTCTTTAATCATAAATTCACTCAATTCATTTTTCATAAAACAAGACTTAATATCTTTAGCATATTAAGCTTCTTAAGTAAATATATTTTGATTTAAGAATAATTAAATAATTGTACTGGAAAACAAGACTAAAACACTGAGTAAGCAACACTTTTTTTTTTTTTTGCAGTGTGGTTAGTGTTGTCATCTAGTGATTATATATTTGTGTCTAATGACTCTGAACTGTAGAATGAATGATTGTCTCAATAGCAATTCTGGTTTCTTTCAATTACTCTAAGTATTTTATGTCCATGTGTTTATGAATTTGGCACGTAGTCTTGTAATAAATCAGATGGTTTGCATTAATGTTCTTATTTTGCAATAATCACCATTAAAAACTCTGCTGAGACTCATTCAGAAGGGAGTAGGCCTATTTTAAATCCGTGTGCTGCTGACAGAAGAACAGCCTTGAGTTCAAAGGCACTGTATTCATCTGAATGTAATTGATTCTCTTGCTTTGTTTTCAGCGATGGATGCATCTACATATTTAACTCTGTATGAAGTGTCACTGCTGCGCTGCCCGATGAGACTTAAACAAGCCAGTCTTCAAAAACACATGAACATAAAACAAGTGCAACCTCAAATGAATCAATGTGCTCACCCTCAGACCATCCACGATTAGAATGAGTTTGTTTCCAGCTTTGGACACTCTGAA
Organism: allo-octoploid hybrid of Carassius auratus x Cyprinus carpio; assembly: GCA_024542945.1. Lineage (NCBI taxonomy): Eukaryota > Metazoa > Chordata > Actinopteri > Cypriniformes > allo-octoploid hybrid of Carassius auratus x Cyprinus carpio. The sequence goes on along the minus strand of JANHFF010002723.1, from coordinate 30,196 downwards.
TAAGTTGCAACGGTATGATAATCTCCTGCTCTCCTCAACCGAATGTCACTGAGCCACACGGCAGCTTTAGTCTCCAACACAATCATGACCAGCCTGCTGTCATCTATATATTTATAGGGGACTCAACTATAAAAACACTTCCGCTTCATGATTATATTTGACTGTCATAGGAACTGTGTCCATTTACCTGGACTGGTGTAATAATTAAAGCAACATTAAACAGATGGCATGAAATCCAATCACCTTAGATTACACAAGATGTGATTCACTTTAAGATTATTTCACAGAATTCATGCAACATCCCTCAGAAGATGACAGAATATGCAGCACTTTATTGTCAGTAATCAGCTCTCAGATGAATTATAGTAATTCTCTTTTTCAATTCACATATTAAAAATGTAATTCTCCATTTAACAGTGCAATTAAGTGCATATAGATATACGTATGTTATTGATTTAATATATCTATCCACATTTCACTGGAAGCTTCTGTCACCAAGACAAATTCCTTGTGTGTGTGAAAGCACACTTGGCAATAAAGCTCTTTCTGATTCTGTCTATTTTGATCAGTTTAATGCTATTATGCTTGTTAAATAAATTTATAGATTTCTTTTTAAAAAAGTGACCCCAAACTATATACAGTGCTGTGCAAAAAAAGACCATTAGTAGTTACAAAAAAAATAAAAATAAAAAAAATAATAAGATTTTAAGTCAGTTATTTCTATATTTTGCTGTATTGTTTCAGAAGGAAACATCAGTTTACATTTCCAAACACTTCTTTTACCATTAATTGTAATAATCCAGTGAGATTCTGTAAGAACAACAGCCAGTGCTGCACACAGAGATCTGATCTCATCATCATCAGTCTGTCTGGGATTACATGAAGAAACAACTGTGACAACGTCTCCAAGATGCTTGAGGAAACCTACCTGGAAAGCTGCATGAAAAGTTAACTGATAAAGAAAAGATATTTATGACATTATTTTTGGTTCACTATCCTCGTTGGGACTCTCCACAGGCGTTATGGTTTTTATACTGTACAAACTGTATTTTCTATCATCCTACACCAACTCTACACCTAAACATACCTCTCACAGAAAACTTTCTGCATGTTTACAGTTAAAAATAAAACTTTGTTTACCTTATTTTTATACCAGTTTTACAAATGAGGACGTCCCCAAAGGGAGGTTTTTGGATATTATGTCAGGTTTAGCTCACTTTTGGGTACAAATTTGTCCCCAAACTATGGTTAAGTAGGTACACACACACACACACACACACACACACACACACACACACACACACACACACACACACACAGCACGCAGCTCTTAAAGGGGCACCGCCTTTGAAACCCCTCACTGTCATAAGGCTAATGGAAACATAATAGCGCGCCCGTTACGCGTTGCCCCTTTAAGAGACGCGTTTTCCCATGGGCTCCGTGACGTCAGCGCAGCGCAGGACTCACTCCAGCAGCGGCGTGTCCTCCCTCAACAAACGCGAGCGATGCGCGTACGGACGAGCCGAACGCCAGGGAAACACGCTCCGCAGACCGGCGCCCGCCGTGGATTAAACCCGGGAACTCTCCAAACCATGGCCGAGACGGCGGAGAAGTGAAGGCTGACGCGTCGAGCACGCAGCGCGCTCTGATTTCGCGTACTAGACGCGCACGAGTATGCGCGATCCCAGCTGATCGAGACTCGAACCCGCAGCGTTCAACCCCACGAACCATTACTCGACTCCAGAACTGCGCTCGCTCCGGAAACAGCTCAAATTAGCTCATTAGTTCTGCCGGCGAGCCCGTTAATGATGGCGGGGAAGCTGACAGCGCGGGGCGCGGGAATCCTGCTGGTCACCGCCAACGTCGGATCGCTGTTCGAAGATGTAAGTCCAGCGAAACCGCTGCTTTATTACTAATAACACACGGTATTCTCCACACGAGTGCACTCAGTGTGAGTCCTGCTGCGGTAACCTGAGGTAAAGTGTGCTGGTTAGTGATGGTAGTTGATGAATTAACCCACGACCCTTCAGTTTCCTCTCAGAGTTTCTAACGGTCTGTGATTGATTGACGGCTTGTTTCGCGGTTTTCGCGCTGGTCATGTGTCAGTGTCAGTGGCTGGTTACTGGACTCTTATCTGTTAACTTAACTGTCAGATGCTGGTTAATGCGTCTCTCTTTATTTTGTGTTTTAAATCAGTTTTCTCTAATCCTATTATTATTATTATTATTATTATTAATAATAATAATATTATTATGGACACTGAGTGAAAATCTCTATTTAAAATCCCAGATGGAAAGTTTTCACTTTAAGTTTGTTTCCCAGCGGTGTGTGATGCTGTATCGATCAGTCCGATTCAGTGACTGATTGATTAACTAGCGGTTTAAACTCTTCATGCCAATGCAAGTGTTTGGTTCAAGTGTACTGGTTACTGGATAACTACCTGTCAACTTAACTGTCAAAACTGGTAAATGTGTCTGACATTATTTTTGTTTGGTAAAAGAAAAAAAAGAATATATATATATATATATATATATATAATGTATATATATATATATGTATATATATATATATATATATATATATATTATATATATATATTATATATCTATCTATATATTTATTGTATTATTTATATTTAAAAATATATATATATGTGTGTGTGTGTATATAATTAAATGTATTATTTATTTTATTATTTAAAATATATATGTGTGTGTGTGTGTGTGTATATAATTAAATGTATTATTTATTTTATTATTTAAAAAAAATATGTGTGTGTATATATAATTAAATGTATTATTTATTTTATTATTTAAAAAAATATATGTGTGTGTGTATATAATTAAATGTATTATTTATTTTATTATTTAATAAATTATAAACGACAATCAATATAATATTTAAAAAAATGAAATAAGATATTCTATTTAAGATTACTGTTATTATACACTCTAAAAATAAGTCATATTAAGATTAGTCAAGGAATTTTCTGTACTTTTCTTTTTAATACAGGTGTTTTAATACCTGTATTCTGAATTTTGCACTGCACAGCGTTGTGTTTTAGTGTTAAGGGAAATGTCCTATAAATTAATAATATGGCACAAAATTAGGCCTTTCTGTCTTTCTTTTTAAAAAGTATTGATATTCAAGTAACACTTTACAATAAGGTTCCATTAGTTAACGTTACCTAACATGAACAAATCATTGTTAGTTCATGTTAATTCCCAGTGCGTTAACTAATGTTTACAAGCACAACTTTTGATTTTAATAATGCATTAGTAAAAGTTGAAATTAACATGAACTAAGATTAATAAATGCTGCAGAAGTATTGTTCAGTCTTAGCTCATGTTAACTGAAGTAGTAAGTGTTAACGATCTTCGTTTGGGCATTGTGAGTGCGATACCCTTTCCAACTCCTTATCCAGTAATCCCAAATTAAAATATCATGGAAGCGAGTGGGTCAAAGGGTTTAATGCTAGAGGTTGTGCTAGACAGCGTTTTTGAGCTGAATGGTGAAGAATAACTCCTTGTGCACTAATGTGTGTGAAATGTCACACGGATCTCAGGCAGTGAAAGGATGCTCTCATGTTCCTGATCAGATCTGTGACCGTCTGTCATACTCACTGCAAGCGCTTCATCTTCTGTCCTTCTCAAACTGAAAAACTAGAGCTCATAATCACTCTGTGGCTTAATCAAAATCTCACTTATGCAAATAATCATGCAAACCTGTGGTAAACCAGGACGAGTTGAGATTTAAGCGAATTAGTTCCTCTGAATAAACAATAGTACAGTACTAACTATCTTCAAACGCTTGCTGTCCGTAAACGTGCCGGTACTTGACAGTCAGGCCTTAGGCTGTAATTCTGTGTAGTGTACACTGTGAGAAGTTTAGGCCAGAACTGTTTATTTGATTGCAAAGAGCCCTTTACTGTTTTCTTACGCATGTGAAGAGGAACTGTCCCGTACTATCTTCAGAGTTATAAATAGTTGGCCTGTCATGACCGCTGAACTGCTCTCTTATGAATATCGCTGTTTATCCATTGCTTGTTTTACACGAGAGCGCGGCCAAAACCAGCACGCCACTTATAGAGTCCTGCATGCACAATTACACCTAAATATTTAACATGTTCAGACGTCTTGTCTCGTCCCTGAATGGGCCTTTTGTGCTGCGCGAGCCACAAATACAAGGATTTTTCCAAATTACGTGAAAGAAGTAAATGAGTTCTTTGTTAGCAGTCACAAGATGAGGTGTTTAGGGCTGGACAGCTTCCACTGTTTTTGGCGAGTGCTGTTATAAAGTCGTTTACTGTAGTCATTTTCTTCTGATGAGATGCTCCTGAAGTGCTTCATAAAAAGCCGTAATGGAGCTGTAGGATGGCATATGCTCTTCAGGATACATAAATGACTTCCCTTTGGAAAGCAGCTGGTCTGGTTGGCGTCCGGGTGGATCGACCGCACAGGTGCCGAGATTACACCCGTAAATGTGGTTTAATGTCTGATAGGCAAATATGCCAGGATAGTGTGAGGTCACTGAGTTCAGAGCATCATATGCTGAAAGGAAGCGGCTGTAATGGACGGATCTCATGAAAATGGCACTTAAAAACCAACAATAATAATAAAAAATGATGCAGATGAGTTTGTGTCTTCATCAGGTTCAGTAATTTTTTTTTCTTTCTTTTTTTTAAATAAAATCAATACTTTTATTCAGCAAGGATGTGTTAAATTGATAAAAAGTGATAGCAAAGAAAATATATTATTAGAATATATATTATTAGAATTTTTTTTTTATTTTGAATAAATGCAGTTCTTTTTAACCTTTTATTCATCAAATATATTAGACAGCAGAACTGTTTCCAACACTCATAATAAATCAGAATATTAGAATGATTTCTAAATGATCATGTGATAGACTGGATGTTACATGTGACACTGAAGGCTGGAGTAATGATGCTGAAAATTCAGCTTTGCATCACAGGAATAAATTATTTTTTTAAAGTATATTCAAATAGAAAACTATTAGTTTAAGTTGTAATAATATTTCACAATATTACTGTTTTTTCTGTATTTTTGATCAAATAAATGCAGGCTTGATGAGCAGAAGAGACTTCTTTCAAAAACATTAAAAATAGTAATGTTTCCAAACTTTTGGTCTGTACTGTATATATATATATATTAGTAAATTAAATACTGTAAAAAATTGAGTATATAAAAAATTATATAATTTTTCTGTCAAATTAATTGTTATTCTGTAATGCAGTCGCAGCTAACAGGAAACGTTCCCAGAACGTTCTGGCAAGGTTCTTTCAAAGTCATGAAGAAACGTTCACTTGGTAACATTAATAGAGCATTTGTTCAACATTATCTGGACTTTAATGATGTTCTCAAAACGTTAGCGCAAAAACGTTATTTATAAAACGTTCATGGAATGTTTTCCGAAGCGTTTTACTTGGACTTTCATCTAACGTTGTTTAAAACGTTCAGAGAACATTCAACAACAACGTTTTCATAACTTAACGAAAACATTCTTAGAACATCTTTTTGCCGTTTGCTCTGTATTTGAGCATGTATCTGTATCTCTCGTTAGCAGAGATCTGGGCCGGTTCTTCGTTTCTCTCAGGAGCTCATTATTTCTGTCTGCTTGTGCAGCATCTGGTTCTAGCTCTAGATCAGTCGTGATGAGGTTCCTGTTATAAATAACTCCGAGTTATCAGACTTCATCTGTGTTGTGTGATATTTACAGGCTTTACTTGTCAGACGTCTTCTCATTCTGCACGTTCACAGGTCAGAGGTCAGCAGACATTTGTTTTCGCACATGCATGTGTAGTGATTCTCAATGTTCAGTCAGTGTATGAATGTAGTGAACTCGTGATGAGTGTTTTTATCACTTGAGGCTGAAGATGCTGTTTTCATGAGTTTTGCACTCAGAAACAGAAAATGAGATTGAAGAATAAGCATCCTCTCATCTCCGAGCGTCTCTGGGGTGCTGTGATTATTGATAATGTGTTTTACATTATCGTGAGCCGCATGGTAAATGAGCGCGAGCCATTAACTGGAGAGGCTTTGGGAATTACAGTCCCCGCCGATGTTCCTCTGAGTGGGTTGTGTTGAGAGAAACTCGGAGACAGTGAGAAAAATTCAAAGACGGCTGTTGTCACGGTCTTGTGGCCAAAGATAGCCTACGATCATTTTCTGACAGTGTATTTTCAATGCAGAGATGCTTCCTCTGAAGTGGCATTAAGATGTATTTACAGTCTGTTTAATGCAGGACATTAATGCATTTAACCTGCAGTTACACATGCAAAAATAATGTTTTGATATATAAGACATAAAATGTTGAGTACTCATTTGAAATTATAAAAAAAGAATGAAATAATACATTAAATGTGAAATTAAAATCGCCAGTAGGTGTCAGCAAGTCAATGTTAATAAGTGAGTCATTGTGACTGAACTGAATCATTTAAACGGTTGATTCATTCAGGAATGAAACACCGTCATACCTCAGAGACGCAAAACTGTGCTTTGGTGGCTGTGTTTGGAATTATTTTTGTTTGTCGGCAATATGGTGTCTAAACCGCAAGTCTCTTAATTAACTTCTTGTTTACTGAACTGTTGTAAAAAAAACAACAACTATGTAATCATGCTGATTTTTGGAAGAAGAAACCCACTCTTCGTGTGATACTGATTTGCTATATGAAATTATATAAATATATACATTTTCTGCCCCTATATCTTCAATTTTGTGATAATTTTAAATGCATTTTAACAGACTGAATTAGGCAGAGAAAGAACGCACTCTAAATGCGCGTGCGCACTAGTCTTATCTACTAGACCACGGCACTCTGTAGGAGAGTTTTGTTTGGTTTTTGGCAAAATACTGATAATGTCAAATCGCACATCGTTAAAACAGCAATTACGATATTATAGCAGATCGCACACCCGGCACCACTGTCTTTTTGGCTAATTTGTGCAAAACCTTTTGCTAAACTGTCAAAGCTTAATTTTAACCACCAGTGCAAGTATTAACCTTACCTCTACATGCTTGCCAAGGGTTGATGTTGAGATTTTATAAATTGCTAGTTTGGTCTCCCCAGGCAAACACAGCTTAGGCTACACTGAGGGGGGCGTTTCCGTATGGAGGGTATGCAGTCGCCATACCCTAGCCCAGTCAGGTGTGCCGTGGAAAATCCAAACTCTGTATTATATTTCGTTATTATTGTTTTAAATCACTGCTATTGGTCTTCCGTATGTCTGTTTGAGGGTTTTACAAATATTTAACCAATGAAAAGCATTCAAAAGAGCGTGTCAAACTGTCAGGAGAACCTCGTAACTTCATCACACCTCCGTTCAGAACGAAGCACACAGCTTGGAGACAGATCTCGGCTTGTTCGCAATGCAAGGGTAAATAATACATAACTGATGTTTGTATAAATACAGTGTTTTCTTCACTAAAACACTATGTCTGTAAAGGCTAATGTTTTCGTGTTTAGTGTGTGTGTTTGAAGAGTGGAGAATAGCTTTTGCAGTCTAGATGTAAACAATATAGACTGTTTTGTAGGCTACGTTTGAAATATTCTGTGCATATAGCGCTTCATTGTCTATATCATGAGATTTTGGCCAAGTTTATTAAACAAGAAAAACTAAGTGCCCATGTAGCTACAATAAATGTTATTACCTGTAAGTTGATAAAAGCGTACCTATAATGCGATGCACTTGCTGCCTCAGATGCGGCCGTTGTAATGACAGACAAAACACAGATCTCCGTCATTCACTGGTCAAAAACTTTGTTAACTCCATTTGAGCTTAATTTTCATAACATTAAGTGCAAGTGTCTGATAAAGCCACATACCAACTCTGACGACGCAGTGTTTAATTATAAAAAAAAAAAGAAAAAGTGCTTCGTTATTTATGCCACTGCCATGCCCTATGGTTTTGTGAAACGCCGCCACTGCTACACTGCATATTAGAGCATAAATATGGCTATGGGATTCAGTTCATTTCATTCGAGTTCAACTTCAGCAGAATACTATGGGGTTTATTTTTCAGCTGGGTCTGCACCACTAAGGCCGGTTTTGTCCGTCTGCATCTTTCTTGTGATTTTTAGCCTCAGTTTGCTCTCCTGCACATTATTTACTGCAGTAGTTTCCAGGGAGCGATTTATTTTTTACTCAGTAATTAATGCGTTTTAAATTGTAGCGAAGTACAATACTTCAAACAAAATATACTTAAGTAAAAGTAAAATTACAGATTTTAAAAATTACTTGAAAAAGCTACTCAATTACTGTAACGCGAGAAAATGTAATTCGTTACTTTACATATCTGGCGTTTTTTACAAGTTTACGTAATCGCAAACGTCTGGCTGGTCAGGTTTGGTGAGGCTTTCTCCAGACTGGCCAAATACAAACGAGACAGCGATAAATGAAAGATGTTAACAAGAAATGTGGCAACGATTTCTATTTCTGTTACTGGGCCGCTTGCTTGGCGGCGGAACAGTGAACCGTGTCTACACCGGACACGACACCGCGGCGTCGCAGCAGGTTGAGTCTGTCTAGTGTCTACAGGACATCTGAACTCTGTGTCAGTGGCTCATAACGAGGCAGTTTACTGTTAGGGATTAGTCATGTTGTGTCCAGTGTAGCATCACTGGTTATAATGAGTTTTATAGTATTTTTATTTAACTTTCTTATTTAGGCTACTTTCTTGTTTAACTGTATTATTTCTTTTGATATTTATTTTAGTGTTTTGCAGGCTGTGTATCCACTGACGTAAGTGCTAAAATAAACACGAGCTGACGAGTTAAATCAGGTGTGTTAGATGAGGGACTGCTCCAGGACAGTTTTGAAAACCATTTCAACGACATGTTCTTAAATGTGACGTATATAAAATATATTACATGCATGCACAGTTTTAAGTCAGCTTTAATCGCCTTTCGGTAACTTCATGACTTAACTGACCACGACATTGCATGCACTTTGATATGAAAGGATAGGCTACAGCATGCCGTGGCGCCTTTGTGCGTGATATTGAATAGCACACGCTGCAAGTACAGGACCGTATCCGTGATCGCATGACTTGCGCTTGGTGCTGGAGTGAAGAGGAGCACGCGTCTGAAACGTCTCCCGCTCTCAGTCATTCTGCGACTGAATAAAAGCACTTCTTGTCAAGAGAAAAATTGACAGAAACAGCAGTTGTGAGTGGGGTGGCCAACCCTAGCCCTGCCCTGGAGTTAATTGCATTAAATATTTTTAATGCGTTAACCTGTAAAAATAACCGCCTGTGTTAACGCACTATATATATATATATATAAATCATATATTTATTATATAGAAATTTGATGAATACTTTAAGTTAGAATAGTAAGACACTATATGGTTGTTACTATTCAAATGAAATCAGTATCAACAAACTCCATCTTTCCACTGCAGAGGAAACACAGACGCTGCATCAGAAGAACCATTTAGATGTATTTACTGAAGATAAGAGCTTCCATAAACTCATTTACTCAAAACTGCAAATGCATAAATAATGTTATTAGATTAATGTTTTACTTTTTTGTCATACAAATATAAAATGTTGGAAAAATGCAATGATAATTTTAAATATGAAATTAAATCACCAGTAGGTGATTCAACCGATTCATTCAAACGGCTGATTCATTTAATAAATGAAGCAAGTCTTTATAAATGACTCACTGAATCATTGACTCGTTCACAGATGCTGAATCATTGAGTAATGAAACACTGTTGTGTGTTGCTCGGAGATGCGACGGTTCTGCTGTGGCTTTGCTCAGAACTATTTTCGTTAGCGAAATGGAGCAAAAACAATCAATAATGTGTCCAAAAGTCAGTTAATATTACTTTTTCATTGAACTAAAGTTGTATAAAATCAATATCACATTTGCAATCGTGCTGAAAGTCAGAAAAACATCACTCTTGGTCGTGTGATGTTGAGAATATTGATCTTTTTTTCTACCGCAGTATGTGTGTTCACGTTTGTTTCTTTGTGTGTGCTGTTGTGCTTCTAGTTCTGATTTCTCCTCGAGTCAGACAGACTGAACGAGCCTCAGCTGACGAGACCTTGATACTGTCAATACATTATCTGTTATTAGTCACCGTTTACACTGAAAGTGATCAAATCAGAATCGTTCTCGCCAAAGTTTCAGTGCTCCCCTAGTTATTGTTTGTTACTAAAATTTGAATCCGGTTACTTTTCCAGTCGGGCAAGAAAAATTCTCTTTCGCTTGCCCCTTCACAAAATCCACTTGTCCTGGACAAGCATTAATGTTGAGCCCTGTATAATATAATGTAATGCTTTCCTCATGCATGTAAAACATTGGTATGTTGGTTTATAAGTTTCTCTCATATTGTTGAATGAATCTCAAAATAAGAGTACAGTTGTATTTCAGGCTTGTTTCAGATTAAAAGTCCCCCATTATGCATAAAATCTTTTTTTCATGGCTACTCTTGGTGTTTTGGTCACATAATAAACAGTATCTGTTATTTAAATCAATGTAAACTCTGTACTAATTCTATTGCAATATTAATTTTATTTTAAAGAACTCTTCAGAAACTCTTTTTTTTAACTTATTTTATTTCTGCTCGGATGTCTGAATGGCTGTCCTGTAGAGATACGTTTTGTTAATGATGCAGCAGTACTGATCGTTTACTAGAAGGGAAACATGGGTGTGTCGATTTCTCTCTTTTTTCCTTTTCTCTACTCAATTAAGAAGAATTTCACAGGAACTGGTTGTTTTAGCTGATGCCGTGCTGCTGTCTGATCATGTCTGATGCAGAAGGAGCGGTTAATATTTTCCATCATGTGGTTCGTTGAAAGCCACAGAACACTTCAGAATAATGACGATGGAGAACAATAAAAGAAATTTCCAAAACATTCTGCCAGTATGTTCTTACTGTATATTGATAGCAAACCATGTTAGCGGCTCTCTTAAAGGGATAGTTCAAATTCTATCATTTACTTACCCTCAAACCTGTATTAATTAGTTTCTTATACATAAAGCAAGATATTTTGAAGAATGTTTATTAGCAAAGCTGGTAGCCATCAACTTCCAAAATACTATGCAGCGGACAGAATTTTAGCTATCGCTTTAAGAGACTAGTAGTGAAAACACCAGTTATAAGTGGTGTTAAGTCTGTCATGGCTAGTGCTAGTGCGCAAATGTCTTTTTTGTGACTTGCAGCACATTGACGGTGCTTTCATTTGAAAGTATCAAACATCTCCACTTGATCTGCTCAGTAACATGACTATCAGTGTATGTACCGCAGTGATAGCCAGCTGTTTATTCATCCTCCAGTGACTGTCATACTGTAGTACATGTGGCTAAATGCGGTTTGAAACGCCCAGGTCCCGCGGCTTCAGCTGTATTTTTCATTAAACACTGACGTTGCTTTTTGACGTTTGAAAAGCAAACAGAAATGCTGTAATTCAGTATGAAGAAACCTGTAAAACATGCATTTCTCCTCTGAACTGCTGTTTGTGGTGAGTGTGCATGCATACGGATACGAGAAAATCTTGAGAAACCTGTCAAAAAACAAACACATCAATTATATTTTTAATAATGTGAAGAATATATTTTAGGATTTAAGATTTTCTTTGCATTGTTACATTGCTTTTTTTTTTAAAATGACAATTAAGCACATATTTCCCTAAATTCGCATTTCTGTAATCTACTGTATGTAAATAAAAAAAAAGTTTAAAAATTTAAAGCAAAATTGATACATAAAGTAATATATAGCGCATTGTTCAAAAACATATATTTTTTTTGTTTCCAAGGCTGCATTTATTTGATCAAACACACAGTAAAAATTTAAATATTATTAGAATATAAAACAGCTGTTTTCTATGTGAATATCTGTTAAAGTGTAATTTATTTCTGTGATGCACAGCTGTATTTTCAGCATCATTACTCCAGTCTTCAGTGTCACATGATCTTCAGAAATCATTCTAATATGATGATTTGCTGCTCAAGAAACATTTCTGATTATTATCAATGTTGAAAACAGTTGTGCTGCACGATATTTTTGTGGAAACTTTGATAAATTTTATTTTTCAGGATTCACAGATGAATAGAAAGTTCAAAAGAACAGCATTTATTTGAAATAGAAATCTTTTGTAACATTATAAATATCTTTACTGTCACTTTTGATTGATTTAATGCGTCCTTGACAAATAAAAGTTTTTTTTTATATATATATATCTGAGAAAATCTATGAAATCATAAAGACAAGTTTTACTGTGTTACACACACACACACGCACACACACTCCAGGGCTCGACATTAAGCTTCGACATGACAATCAGTCATTCCCTTGTCCGAGTAAAAAAGTTACTTGTCCGGGGGAATTATTTTTTTTTTTGGCGCAAATGTAATTTATTCTGAAGCAATAGTCTCATCAGCGCTCTAACAGGTATTAATTTAATCAGCATATTTCTGATATTTGCCTTAAATTGATTGCTGTTACACTTTTTAACTTTATGAATGACAATATTTTAATTTACATTTACATTTATGCATTTAGCAGACACTTTTATCCAAAGCGACTTACAGTGCATTCAGGCTATACATTTTTTTTTTTGTTACCAGCATGTGTGTTCCCTGGGAATTGAACCCACAACCTTTTGCACTGCTAACGCAATGCTCTACCACTGAGCACCACTGGAACATTTTCCTAACCTGATTAAATTTACATGTCACCATTTACGTCAAATTCTTAAATTTGATCAATACATTAGGTTAGAATAGTAAGACAGTATATGGTTGTTACTATTCAAATGAAATCAGTATCAACAAACTCCATCTCCCCACTGCAGAGGAAACACAGACGCTGCATCAGAAGAGCCATTTAGATGTATTTACTGAAGATAAGAGCTTCCATAAACTCATTTACTCAAAACTGCAAATGCATAAATAATGTTATTAGATTAATGTTTTACTTTTTTGTCATACAAATATAAAATGTTGGAAAAATGCAATGATAATTTTAAATATGAAATTAAATCACCAGTAGGTGATTCAACCGATTCATTCAAACGGCTGATTCATTTAATAAATGAAGCAAGTCTTTATAAATGACTCACTGAATCATTGACTCGTTCACAGATGCTGAATCATTCAGTAACGAAACACTGTTGTGTGTTGCTCGGAGATGCGACGGTTCTGCTGTGGCTTTGCTCAGAACTGTTTTCGTTAGCGAAATGGAGCAAAAACAATCAATAATGTGTCCAAAAGTCAGTTAATATTACTTTTTCATTGAACTAAAGTTGTATAAAATCAATATCACATTTGCAATCGTGCTGAAAGTCGGAAAAACATCACTCTTGGTCGTGTGATGTTGAGAATATTGATCTTTTTTTCTACCGCAGTATTGTTCACGTTTGTTTCTTTGTATGTGCTGTTGTGCTTCTAGTTCTGATTTCTCCTCGAGTCAGACAGACTGAACGAGCCTCAGCTGACGAGACCTTGATACTGTCAATACATTATCTGTTATTAGTCACCGTTTACACTGAAAGTGATCAAATCAGAATCATCAAATTTGAATCCGGTTACTTTTCCAGTCGGGCAAGAAAAATTCTCTTTCGCTTGCCCCTTCACAAAATCCACTTGTCCTGGACAAGCGTTAATGTTGAGCCCTGTATAATATAATGTAATGCTTTCCTCATGCATGTAAAACATTGATATGTTGGTTCATAAGTTTCTCTCATATTGTTGAATGAATCTCAAAATAAGAGTACAGTTTTATTTCAGGCTTGTTTCAGATTAAAAGTCCCCCATTATGCATAAAATCTTTTTTTCATGGCTACTCTTGGTGTTTTGGTCACATAATAAACAGTATCTGTTATTTAAATCAATGTAAACTCTGTACTAATTCTATTGCAATATTAATTTTATTTTAAAGAACTCTTCAGAAACTCTTTTTTTAACTTATTATATTTCTGCTCGGATGTCTGAATGGCTGTCCTGTAGAAATACGTTTTGTTAATGATGCAGCAGTACTGATCGTTTACTAGAAGGGAAACATGGGTGTGTCGATTTCTCTCTTTTTTTCCTTTTCTCTACTCAATTAAGAAGAATTTCACAGGAACTGGTTGTTTTAGCTGATGACGTGCTGCTGTCTGATCATGTCTGATGCAGAAGGAGCGGTTAATATTTTCCATCATGTGGTTCGTTGAAAGCCACAGAACACTTCAGAATAATGACAATTCAGAACAATAAAAGAAATTTCCAAAACATTCTGCCAGTATGTTCTTACTGTATATTGATAGCAAACCATGTTAGCGGCTCTCTTAAAGGGATAGTTCAAATTCTATCATTTACTTACCCTCAAACCTGTATTAATTTGTTTCTTCTACATAAAGCAAGATATTTTGAAGAATGTTGATTAGCAAACAGTTGCTGGTAGCCATCGACATCCAAAATACTATGCAGCGGACAGAATTTTAATTTTTGGGTGAACTATCACTTTAAGAGACTAGTAGTGAAAACACCAGTTATAAGTGGTGTTAAGTCTGTCATGGCTAGTGCTAGTGCTCAAATGTCTTTTTTGTGACTTGCAGCACATTGACGGTGCTTTCATTTGAAAGTATCAAACATCTCCACTTGATCTGCTTAATAACATGACTATCAGTGTATGTACCGCAGTGATAGCCAGCTGTTTATTCATCCTCCAGTGACTGTCATACTGTAGTACATGTGGCTAAATGCGGTTTGAAACGCCCAGGTCCCGCGGCTTCAGCTGTATTTTTCATTAAACACTGACGTTGCTTTTTGACGTTTGAAAAGCAAACAGAAATGCTGTAATTCAGTATGAAGAAACCTGTAAAACATGCATTTCTCCTCTGAACTGCTGTTTGTGGTGAGTGTGCATGCATACGGATACGAGAAAATCTTGAGAAACCTGTCAAAAAAACAAACACATCAAAAGAAGAAAAAGAAATTATATTTTTAATAATGTGAAGAATATATTTTAGGATTTAAGATTTTCTTTGCATTGTTACATTGCTTTTTTAAAAAAAAATGACAATTAAGCACATATTTCCCTAAATTCAAATTTCTGTAATCTACTGTATGTAAATAAAAAAAAAGTTTAAAATTTTTAAGCAAAATTGATACATAAAGTAATATATAGCATATTGTTCAAAAACATATATTTTTTTGTTTCCAAGGCTGCATTTATTTGATCAAACACACAGTAAAAATTGAAATATTATTAGAATATAAAACAGCTGTTTTCTATGTGAATCTCTGTTAAACTGTAATTTATTTCTGTGATGCGCAGCTGTATTTTCAGCATCATTACTCCAGTCTTCAGTGTCACATGATCTTCAGAAATCATTCTAATATGATGATTTACTGCTCAAGAAACATTTCTGATTATTATCAATGTTGAACACAGTTGTGCTGCACAATATTTTTGTGGAAACTTTGATACATTTTATTTTTCAGGATTCACAGATGAATAGAAAGTTCAAAAGAACAGCGTTTATTTGAAATAGAAATCTTTTGTAACATTATAAATATCTTTACTGTCACTTTTGATTGATTTAATGCGTCCTTGACAAATAAAAGTTTTTTTTTTTTTTATATATATATATATATATATATATATATATATCTGAGAAAATCTATGAAATCATAAAGACAAGTTTTACTGTGTTACACACACACACACGCACACACACACACACACACACACACACGCGCACACACACGCACACACACACACACACGCACACACACTCCAGGGCTCGACATTAAGCTTCGACATGACAATCAGTCATTCCCTTGTCCGAGTAAAAAAGTTTCTTGTCCGGGGGAATTTTTTTTTTTTTTGGCGCAAATGTAATTTATTCTGAAGCAATAGTCTCATCAGCGCTCTAACAGGTATTAATTTAATCAGCATATTTCTGATATTTGCCTTAAATTGATTGCTGTTACACTTTTTAACTTTATGAATGACAATATTTTAATTTACATTTACATTTATGCATTTAGCAGACGCTTTTATCCAAAGCGACTTACAGTGCATTCAGGCTATACATTTTTTTTTTGTTACCAGCATGTGTGTTCCCTGGGAATTGAACCCACAACCTTTTGCACTGCTAACGCAATGCTCTACCACTGAGCACCACTGGAACATTTTCCTAACCTGATTAAATGTACATGTCACCATTTACGTCAAATTCTTAAATTTGATCAATACATTAGGTTAGAATAGTAAGACAGTATATGGTTGTTACTATTCAAATGAAATCAGGATCAACAAACTCCATCTTTCCACTGCAGAGGAAACACAGACGCTGCATCAGAAGAGCCATTTAGATGTATTTACTGAAGATAAGAGCTTCCATAAACTCATTTACTCAAAACTGCAAATGCATAAATAATGTTATTAGATTAATGTTTTACTTTTTTGACAAACAAATATGAAATTAAATCACCAGTAGGTGATGGCAAGTCACTGTCTTAATGAGTGAATCACTGATTCAACCGATTCATTCAAAACGGCTGATGTTGCATATATTATATAGAATATTTATAGATTTTTTTTTTCTACCGCAGTATTGTTCACGTTTGTTTCTTTGTGTGTGCTGTTGTGCTTCTAGTTCTGATTTCTCCTCGAGTCAGACAGACTGCACGAGCCTCAGCTGACGAGACCTTGATACTGTCAATACATTATCTGTTATTAGTCACCGTTTACACTGAAAGTGATCAAATCAGAATCATTCTAGCCAAAGTTTCAGTGCTCCCCTAGTTATTGTTTGTTACTAAAATTTGAATCCGGTTACTTTTCCAGTCGGGCAAGAAAAATTCTCTTTCGCTTGCCCCTTCACAAAATCCACTTTTCCTGGACAAGCGTTAATGTTGAGCCCTGTATAATATAATGTAATGCTTTCCTCATGCATGTAAAACATTGGTATGTTGGTTCATAAGTTTCTCTCATATTGTTGAATGAATCTCAAAATAAGAGTACAGTTTTATTTCAGGCTTGTTTCAGATTAAAAGTCCCCCATTATGCATAAAATCTTTTTTTCATGGCTACTCTTGGTGTTTTGGTCACATAATAAACAGTATCTGTTATTTAAATCAATGTAAACTCTGTACTAATTCTATTGCAATATTAATTTTATTTTAAAGAACTCTTCAGAAACTCTTTTTTTTAACTTATTTTATTTCTGCTCGGATGTCTGAATGGCTGTCCTGTAGAGATACGTTTTGTTAATGATGCAGAAGTACTGATCGTTTACTAGAAGGGAAACATGGGTGTGTCGATTTCTCTCTTTTTTTCCTTTTCTCTACTCAATTAAGCAGAATTTCACAGGAACTGGTTGTTTTAGCTGATGCCGTGCTGCTGTCTGATCATGTCTGATGCAGAAGGAGCGGTTAATATTTTCCATCATGTGGTTCGTTGAAAGCCACAGAACACTTCAGAATAATGACGATGGAGAACAATAAAAGAAATTTCCAAAACATTCTGCCAGTATGTTCTTACTGTATATTGATAGCAAACCATGTTAGCGGCTCTCTTAAAGGGATAGTTCGAATTCTATCATTTACTTACCCTCAAACCTGTATTAATTAGTTTCTTATACATAAAGCAAGATATTTTGAAGAATGTTTATTAGCAAAGCTGGTAGCCATCAACTTCCAAAATACTATGCAGCGGACAGAATTTTAGCTATCGC
>JANHFF010002723.1:0-7500 GCA_024542945.1 allo-octoploid hybrid of Carassius auratus x Cyprinus carpio | reverse complement strand
TGACTTTCTCAAAAAAATCAGACTCAAAGATTTTTGACCTCATTCCTGTTATTTTGTCTTTTCTCAAAAGTATTGACTTTTTTTTTATTGTTATCTTAAATTTTGGGTGTTATTCCTGTAATTTGTAGTTGTTTTGTTTGTTTCTTTTTCTCTCAAAAAATTGTGATTTGATTTTAATCTCATATTGCTTTAATCTTGATATCTTAGTTTTAATTTTTTTTTTTTTTAATAATTTCTTTTTTTTTTTTTTTTTTTTTTGCTTTTTTCCCCTCAAACTAATAAAATTTTTCTGCAACTTGTTTCTCATTTAACTTACATTTTTTAATAAATAATTGTGACTTTTGTTTCTTAAAATATTCACTCTCTTATTACTGTGAAATTTTCCTCGTGATCTGTTCTTGTGCGGTCGTTCTGTAGTTCCCAGGATGCTCCAGTGGAATGAAAGCTGTGTGTCTGTTGGATTCATTAAAGTGTTTTTTGATGTCCTGATGTGAGCGAGCACCTGGGCTGTGGATGTGGGAGGTGGGAAGTGATATTTATGTCCCAGTGCTCTGTGGGAGTGGACGTGATCGTGTGTGTGTGTGTGTGTGTGTCTGGATTTCTTCAGCCATGGGAAGTCCGTGGAATCATTACAAAAATCTGCTGGAGCTCCGTCAGTTTTCCAGCGTTTGGCACCATGTATGGTGAACGAGCGGCCGGCGCGGGGCGATCCGTTACCCAGAGTGCTGTGTGTGACGATGAGACGCACTCGTAGGAGGAAACTCCTCTGCTCCTCGCTCACACTCAAATAGATCAGCCGCGCTCAGAAGCAGCAGCGAGGAATAATTTTATCCTCAGTTACTCAGTGTGTCAGGATCATGTGTTAAACACCACTCTACCCAGAATGCCTCTCTGCGTGAGTGGAGGTCCTGTGAGAGTGATGTAATGAGCTGTGTAGAGTTTAGCCTGTGATTCCACACGCGTCTGTAGCCTGCTGCTGTTCTACTGATGACCTGCTCTTCTCTCACTTCATGAGTTTAATGTATTTTGTTAATGTGATGTTGTGTTGTGTTGTATCTGAAGGTGAAGTAAATAGTTTAATTGAGTCACTGTAAGTAATCCACCAGTAGGTTGACATCATGAACTTTTATTTTATTTTATTTTTCATTTTTTGTTGTATTTTGTTCTATTTTTCATTTCATTTTATTTTATTTTCTGTTATTTTCGATGTATTTCTTATTTAAATTGATAAAAGTATAAAAACATACAACAGATATTTTATTTAAATTATTAAATATTTTATTTTATAATTTTTTATTTTTTTAAATTTAATTTTAATATTTTTTAATTTGTAATTTTATTATTTTAAATGTAATATATATATATATATATATATATATATATATATATATATATATATATATATATATATATATATATATTTTTTTTTTTTTTTTACACTATTTATTTATCTAAAAGCTTCACGTACAGTGAGTGTTCTGGTAGTCATGCGGCTTGACTGTGTGTATATGACATTAATGGTATATATCACACCATAGTTATTTCTGTCTCTCTCTGTAACGTGTGTGTGTGCATATAGAGCATGTAGAATAAGTAGGTCTGGATGTATGAAACAGGGACAAGCCCCACTTCCCAAAAGTCTGCTCTCTTTTTGACTGAAGCCTGTGGGTGCCAGAGAACTGCTGTCTGCTCGACCGCCCACCTGCCAGTCAAGATCCCCACCACACACTCTCTCTCTCTCTCTGTCACACTCACTCACTCACACACACACACACACACACACACACACACACACACACACTCTCACACACTCAAACAGATCTTTCTATCAGACGAGCATCTGGAGTGAAGCTGCTGTCAGACTCATTACACCTACATGGATGATCTTGACACAGAAATCTCACAAGAACATGTCCTGCTCACATTCCACCAAAATATAAAGTGAGGCGGGGGTGGACCCTAACCCTATTCTCATTACTATTAATAATAATAATAATAATTCTCATTACTGTAAAGGTCTGATAATAATAATAGTTCTTGTCCCTGTAGTGAGAAAATAATAATAATAGTTATTATTGTAATTTTTTGAGATTACATCATGAGAATTTGTAACGTGCTTGTTAGTACTGAACTACTGATAATACTGAACAAATTTTTTATTTAAAAAGAAATTAAACTTAATTTTATTTAAACTTAATTATTTATATTGACATTTTTTTCTAGTTCTTATTTTTGTAATCCAAAATAAATCTCATTCTTATGTTTATATAATTTGTTCTTGTTTGTTAATATTCTCATTACTATTAATTATAATAATTTTCATTACTGTTATGGCCTAATAATAATAATACTAATAATTCTTGTCCCTGTAGTGAGATAATAATAATAATAATAATAATAATAATAATAATAATTATTATTATTATTATTATTATTATTATTATTATTATTATTATTATTATTATTATTATTTTGTGATTATATCATGAGAATTTGGACCATGTACTTGTTAAGAAATTGACAAAATAAAATAGTTTTAATAGTGCTGAACAAATTATTTTCATTTTTTGTAAATTTCCCTTTGTTTCATTTTCTATTTTATTAAAAAAATATATAATAATAATAATTTTATTACAATCATGAGAATTTGGGGGACAGTATTCTTAATTGTTATGAAAGACACAATGCAAAATAAAATAATTTTAATTGTAGTATTTTCAGAAATGGACCTTTATATATAATATAATAATAATCTTTATTCTCTATAGCACCTTTAAATGTTACGTCTCAAAGTGCTTTACATAACAAATAAAATCTCAAAATACACCATATAAAAATTTATGAAAACAACATGCATTCAAAGCGCTTAAAAATATCAGATTAATATAAAAATTCACATAAAAGCTATTTTTGCGAAATCCATTCCTTTATCTTAAAAATACAGTGAGAAAGAAAAAACACATGCACAGCATCATCAGGTTTTGAGTGTATATAAATTTGAGTGTCATCTGCATAGAAATGAAATTTCAGATCAAGAGATCTTAAAAGCTGACAAAGTCGGAAAATGTAGATATTAAAAAGCAAGGGGCCCAAAAGTGTTCCCTGAGGGACTCCAGATTTCAAAATCCACCCATAGTAACAAACTGCTTACGATCTGTAAGGTAGGACTTAAACCAGTTAAGTACAGTATCACAGACCCCAAAACCAGTTTCTAAACGAGCAATTAAAAGAGAACTGAAAGACAGCCGGAATCTGAGGCACTTAGCTGATCATTAGTGACCTTAAACGATGCTGTTGAAATTTACAGAAACCAGACTGCAAAGGCTCAAATAGATGGTTTTCTGTTAAATTAGAAATTAGCTGAGTAGCAACAACTAATTCCAAAAAATTAGCAAGAAAAGGTAGATTGGAAATGGGACGGAAATTTTTAATGTTTTCAAAATCAATGTTTGTCTTTTTTACTCCGGACAACATGATTGAAACAAAGGAAGGAAGTGGCTGCTTTTAATTGAGAAAGCTCCTTTTGAAGGGAATATGAAAAAGTGATACCAGTATGAACTGGAGTATTTCTCTTCTTTTCAGTTTATAATTCTATTAGTTTTTAAAGGCTGATGTACTGTAGGAGGCTGACGGCTGATTCAATGGCAACAAGTGCACAAAGATCATCAAAGAATTAGCACTCACAGTGTGTTCAAGTTAATTTATGTTGTTAAATCTATCTATTAACCCACGGATCACGGCTGCCATATTTTCATAAGTGTGTTGAGCGTAAAGCGTGATCGATGTGTGTTTGTGGTCTTCATCTCAGCTGCTGGACTCGACGCTCGTCTGGTTTGTGTTCGAGGCATTGGGTGGTCAGCGGGTTCACACTCGTTACTTTTACACAGACCTGAGGACATTAATGTGATACAGTCAAGATGTTCGTTACAGACACACACACACACACACACACAGACACAGACACACACACGCACACACGCACACACACGCACACACTCACGCACACACAGACACACACACAGACACACACGCACACACTCACGCACACACAGACACACAGACACACACACAGACACAGACACAGACACGCACACACAGACACACACACGAACACGCACACACAGACACACACACAGACACACACACACACAGACACAGACACGCACACACAGACACACACACGAACACGCACACACAGACACACACACAGACACACACACACACACACACACACACACACACACACACACACACACACAGGCAGATGAAGCGCTGGTGATCTGTTTTCTGACGTGGATGTGATGCTGTAGTTGCAGGACAAGCTCATGTTCGTTAAACTGTTGTCAGATTTATAGCGTCTGTCTGCTTTAATGTCATTTTGACTTGTTTTGTTCTCATCCTGCTCTGTGTTTTTTTTTACATGAATCTATGTTTCTTTGTTATGTGTGTGAATAAATGTGACACATTTCTAGAGTTAAACATTTACATCAGTCGTACTGCCCAATCTCACTCTACAATAACATAAGAACACATCACACGGAATTAAGTGCAAAACTGGTTGTTTCTTAAATCTGATTTTTTTCTTTTTATTCTTTCATTATTGGCAAATATAAGTATATTATTAAGCCTTCATTTAGCTTAATTTAGGCTATTTTTTCATACATTTATATATATAAATATATATATAAATATATGCAATATAAAAATATATTACATTTTATTATGAATTATATCATATTTATATTTTGTATTATATTTCACAATTAATATTATTGTATATATCATATAACAATTTCATTTATATCAAGTATATCATATTTTTTAAAATATTATATGTATTTTATACATTTTATATAAAGTATGTATAATATATATATAATTATTTTTTTATCTTTTTTTTAAACATTTTATTTCATAAATTTTTGTGGATGTAATGTATATATAATGCATATTATAAATAAATATTAAATACTATATAATTATGTATATTTTTTGTATTAGATTTTTTATATTTTCATACATTTTAGATAATATTGTCTATATATAATATACATTTATAATATATAATATTATAATAATATAAATTTATATTTATATATATATATATATATATATATGGATTAATTTAATAATTTCATGTTATATTATGTAGTGTATATATTATATTATAATATAATGTGAATTAATAATTAAATTTAATAATTTTGATAATTGTTATTAAAATTTTGGTTTATTTAATATTTATTGCTAAAAAATGACAATCACACAAATCAGTGATTTTAAACACTATTTTTAGATTTTAAAAATAATTAATTAATAAATGCAAAAAAAAAAAAGTTAAATTTAAAGCAGCTGCTTTAATATTTAATTTGAGCTCCTGAGACTTCATTGACTCTTAAACAAGGAAAGCCTCTTCATATTTCAGGCGTTTCAGGCTGTATTTAGTTCTGTGTTTGGCAGCGATGTCCTGCTGATCTTGTGTTTGGAGAGGATCTTTCGGAGACGGGATCGTGTCCCAGAATCCCGCGTGTGCTCCTCTATGACGAGTCTCTGTATTGTTGTTTGTGTCACATGTGTGTTTGCGCTCCTTCGTCTCATTCTCGCTCAGAATGGTGTTTCCTCCTCCGGCGTATCGTGACGGATCGTTCGGTCACGGTGCCGCGGTCTGGAGACTCGTGATGAATGAGGACGCTGTTCTTGATCAAGAAACTGGATGTGCAGGATGGATGAGGTCTGATTCAGATCAATGATTCAGTCACTAGTCCTGTCACAAGGAAACGCTGTGTGTGAGATCTGTGTCAATTGAAGAATTATATATGCTGTATATATAAAATATAGAATCCAGTTTTTTAGTGTAGATTCTGTACTGAAATGACTAGAAATCCACCAGTTCCTGGCTTCCGGATGTGTTGTAGATTTAGAGGAGAGATCTGAGGAAATAAACCCACAGCATGTTCTCTGGGTGTGTTCTGGCTGGGATGTGGTCTGATCCGTTTTTGTTGAAGCACAAAGTTAACACTGTTATTGTTGATTATTTGAGCTGTGAAGAGTGTTTGAACAGTTTGTGAAGTGACTCTAGTTTTAGTCATCAGTCAGGGATGAAATTCCTGTGTGGATTTTTCCGTATGTTAAAATTCTGTTGCAAAGTTGAGAAATATTTACGCAGTATAGCTAATATTTACACACTTTACACAAGTTAGTTTAGTAGTAAAGCCACACACACACACACACACACACACTACGGGAGAAGCATTTTAGATGCAATGAAAGCACTTTTATTTTTTTTCCCCCAAATTCAGTTTTTTTTTTTATTAATTTTTTTATTTTTCTGTTTTAATATTTTAATTGCATTTTAATTATTCAATTGAATGCATAAAAATTTACTGATTTATTAAACTGTTAACAGTAATAGGGCTCTATGAAATGTTTTATTTTTTCCCGAATTTGATGTTTTCTATTTTAATTTTTCTGGTTTCTGTTTTAATGGTTTCATTTTTAAAAACAAAAAGTATGTGTAATCAATTTAATTTATAAAACTTATAATTAATTTATTAACATTTTTAAAATAATAGGGCTGTATAAAATATATAATTTTTCCCCCCTCAATTAAATTTTTTTTTTCTGTATCCCATTTTTAATAATTTAATAAAATTTTAATAACAAAAAATCGTCCAATCTTTTGAATTCATTAAAACATATTTTATAAACTTTAACAACAGTAGAAATGTGTTTTATTATTATTATTATTATTATTATTATTATTATTATTATTATTATTATTATTATTATTATTATTTAGAAATTATGTGTTGTCTGTTTAAATTTTTCTGGATTATGTATTTTATGTTTAAACAAATTTATTATCAAACATGTTGGTAATCTAATGAATGCATATAACTTTAACATTTTAAATAATCCTTTAAAAAGCAATCAAATAAAATTTAAACAATTAATTTCATATTTTGGCCAACAAGCGCTACGCAAGAGAGGTTTACTGTTGAAAGAAAAATTGTGTTCCTTAAAATAATGTTTTAATGAATTATTATTATTATTGTTAATACATAGAATTTTCACTACTTTTAAAATAAATTAATATCTTACTTAAATTTCGTGTTATACAGTAAATACATTTTTCTGACTGGATTTCACGTTTTCTGCATTGTGAAAATCACAGGGCTCACACGTGTTGTGTTAAAGTCCTGAACAGGTATTTTCCCGATTCATTTCTGGCCTGTAGTCTTTGTCCTCCATCGTAAGTGTCTTAATGCAAGGGTTGTGCCATCATAAACATATTCAGGGAGCGGGCTGAGATGGTGTTGTGTGGGTGAACTTCCTTCAGCGCTGCTTCATTGTCTGGAGCAGGAAAACTAAAATTACATCTCTATCAGGCTCATGCTGCAGATGTGACGGACCGTGAAATGTTTTCCATGTTTGTCCTGCTTGACTGCAAACAGGAAGCTGAGAGCCGAGAGCAGCGGGAGATAAGAGAACAGGAAGATC